>ML110366.1:0-27301 GCA_003697995.1 Taxidea taxus jeffersonii | reverse complement strand
GTAATATTAAAACAAAGTTATTATATAAATTTTAAAATCAGAAGCCTCTGGATTAAAAATACTATTAAAAATGTAGTTGGAGAAATCTTCCCTCAACCTTCCAAATAAGACAGAAAATCCAAAAACTCATAAAAGCCCATCAATAACCACTGTCAAGATAGTGACACATTATTCAAGCATTGCTCATTCACGACAAGCATTGAACGGTTTGAAAATGCAATCAATGTTCCAATTGTATCATCTGATCCTAAGAAGGATGTGATTTAGCTCTTCCCAGCTATCTCTATTCTAAAAGTAAGATCTGTTTCAACTTGAAAACAGGGAAGACATCATTTTCCTAAGTGATTTCCACTTTTGAAAGAGAAAAGTAGAACCCAGAATACTCTTCCTAACTTTCCATATTAGCATTCTTTTTTTTTTTTTTTATAACCACTCTAAACTGGAATTGCCAGAATTTAAAAGGCAAACAAACAAACAAAAAGAAATCAGGACAATCAGGCTAATGGTAGTGCAGTGAATACGAGGAGGCGTGACTTCCATAAGTAAAGCTATGAATTGCTGAAGAAGATAGCAGAGGACACAAGGAATCCTGTAGCAGTGGATCCTGAACACAGTTGTCATATATACTTCATCTGATCAGAGCATCAGGGATCTTTGAGAGGAGGGCAAAGAGGAAAGAGCCTGTTTCAGTTCAGCATGAAACAAATGTGTGGTAGACACAAGAATTGTGGTAAGAACTCTAAGAATCAAGCTGCCATCTGCCATAGATCTGTTAAAGAAATCTGACCAGCATGTCGGTGGACAGAAATTGGAGTCAAGGGCAATCCACACACCACATTTGTTGGCAAACCGTAGGTCTGAACAGATCTCTTCTGTTAAAGGATGAGTAGATGACAAACAACAAAATCATCATGAGGACTGTAAAAAAAAAAATGCTATAGAATAAGGAAAAGGGAATTGTGTATTCAGAAGACTTCTGAAAATTATCTACTGCAGGAACTCCAGAAGAAATAATTTCAGGAATCTATTTGATATCACTCAATGCATGCAAGTAGATGTGATCTCCAGTAAACCAGAACCAAAAGCCACAAGAAAGAAGGATGGAAGTAGACTAAAAACGTTAACAAAAATTAAAGCTTTGCAGAAGTAGTGAAGAATAGAAAGACACTGAGAGAAAATGGGATTTTTTGATGAAGAAGACATATTTGGAAAATTATCAGATGAGAAAAGGGACAAAACCAGATCAAAATAATTAAAAGATAGTAGAGATGGAAGACAGTAAAGAAAATTCCAATCTTACAGGATGGTCTGAGGAGCAAAGTAGAAAAAATGAAACAGAAGCAATAATCAAAGATATAACTGAGGAAAACTTTCCCGAGAGAAAAACAAAAAGCAAAAGGACAACCAATTTGAGCCCATAAATTAGAAAAGCTTGCTGTATTTTAGGCAAAATCAGTTAACAACAGAATCACACCTATGTAGAACTGGGAAAGAATGGTGGTTTGCACTGTTTCACTAATAAATTGTGGTAAATATTTTGGTGTTTGTGTGTGTATGTGTGTGCATTCTCCTTCCAGGGAGGTATTTCATACAGAAGTCTATTTTTATACATTTATATGTAGCACATATGTATTCAGACTATACATATTTTTGTAGCTTTCTTTTCTTTTTTTTTTTTTTAAAGATTTTATTTATTTACTTGACAGATCACAGAGGAGAGAGGCAGGCAGAGAGAGAGGAAGGGAAGCAGGCTCCCTGCTGAGCAGAAAGCCCGACGTGGGGCTCGATCCCAGGACCCTGGGATCATGACCTGAGCCGAAGGCAGAGGCTCAACCCACTGAGCCACCCAGGTGCCCCTGTAGCTTTCTTTTTTAATTAAGAATGTATCACAGGGGCGCCTGGGTGGCTCGGTGGGTTAAGGCCTCTGCCTTCGGCTCGGGTCATGGTCCCAGGGTTCTGGGATCGAGCCCCGCGTCGGGCTCTCTGCTCGACGGGGAGCCTGCTTCCCTTCCTCTCTCTCCCTGCCTGCCTCTCTGCCTACTTGTGATCTCTGTCTGTCAAATGGATAAGTGGAATCTTTGAGGAAAAAAAAAAAAAGAATGTATCACAAATATTTTCTAGTGCACTTAAGTGTTATAAAATATTTTTATAGTAGCCCATCATATCATGAGTTGTTTAACTAATGCTTTCTTGTTGGTCACCTATATCGGTTTAAATGTTCATGATTACAGACATAACTGTATTAGAAACTTTACTATAAAAACCACATTTCTGTTTATTCCTATGAGGCAGATTGATGAACTTAAATTGCCAGATCAAATGATACAGAGTATAATTTTAAAATGCAAATTTAAAACTCATAAGCATTCCTTGACCAAGCAGAAATCTCCAATTTCCTTCAAGATGACCACCTGCAGATTAGTCTCAGTCTTCTCTTTAATACTTCAAGTCAGAGGACAATGAAGGAAAGCCCACAGAGTTCTCAGAATAAAAAGTTGCAACCCAAGATTTTTATGCTGTGCTGTTGTCACATGGATAGGCAAAAGGAAGATGTATAAGAGCTCAAATAATATGCCACTATGTACCTTGATAAAAAAAAAAATCCTTGGGTGCCTGGGTGTCTCAGTTGGTTAAGCGACTTCCTTCGATTCAGGTCATGATCCTGGAGTCCTAGAATCAAATCCCACATCGGGCTTCCTGCTTGGCAGGGAGTCTGCTTCTCCTGCTGACCTCTCTCTCTCATTCTCTCTCTTTCTCTCTCAAATAAATAATAAAATATTTTAAAAAAATCTTTGAAGATGAATTACCAATCCTTATTGACTTCAAAATACATGGAATATAAGGTCCAGGAATGAGAAGTTTTGGTTTAAAAGAAGAGTCCCATATTTTCCCATTCTGGGATTCTATCATAAGCAAATAATCTGAAGTTTGGACAGTGATTTATAAACTATAAAGACCATGTCAGGATTATTAAGCAAAATAATTGGAAATAATCTAAATATCTAACAAGAGTTAGAAATAACGGGGGGACTAAATGATGTATTATGTGTTTATAAACCTTTTTTAGTAACATGGGAAAATACAAAATAAAGTTAAATAATATTAAAAGCAAAACGTGATTCAGATTTATAGATACAGAATGATCTACCTATGCAAAGGAAAACCAAAATCAATATTTTTAAAAAACTAGAAAAAGACCAAACTCTTATAATAGGTTGCCTGTGGGATATCTGGGTGGCTCAGTTGGTGAAGTATCTGTCTTGGTTTTGGGTCAGGGCATGAACTCTGGGTTGTGAAATCAAGACCCACATTGGGCTCTACACTCAGTGGGGCGTCTTCTTGGGATTCTCTTCCTCTCCCTCTGCTCCTCCCCAGCTTGTGTTCTCTCTCTTTCTCTCTAAGGTGCATAAATAAATCTTAAAAAAAATATATAGGTTGCCTCTCATGAGTGCAGTTTGAATGTTTTTCCATTTCCTTATACTCTTTTGAATTTCCAAATTTTATGTAATGAGTGCCAATTTTATAATCCCAAGAGAAATACAGAAGTCAAAAAGTTTTGATGAAGTAACTTTAACTGCCCAAAGTGATAATGAGACTTAAATATTATAAAATTAATTTTTGTAAAGTACTCATAAACCCATTACCAAAATAAATGACTTTATACAGTATTATCTTTCAATCAATCTGTAAACATGTTTCATGCCTGTAATATAGTTTATGTACAATTTTAAATTCTCTATTTTTTGCTCAGCTTTATTTCCTACAGACATAGGCACGTTTCTACTTGGAGAGGTATCACACTTGGTATGTTATTATGGTCAATCATCCCATCAGATGTACACCCTAAAATGTATAAAACCGTTCTCCTGCTGTGGGTCATTTAGGTCTTGGTTGTTTGTCACAATGAGCAAATGCTATGGCTTTGTACTCAGAGCTCTTCTTTTTTATAATTTCCTTGGAATATTCTCCAGAATTGTAATCATTGTACATAATTACACACATGATTCTTTTTATGGCTTTGGTATGTATTCTCAGATCACCCTCCAGGATGCTTGGAGTTTATGTAGTCTTAATACTCTCCTACAGGGAAAAAAAAAAGGGAACGAAAGAAAAGGCCATTGGACTTCTTGGACATTAAACTAGAAGAAACCTTGGAGATCAGCCATGTTGGGCAATTCTCATTTTATAGGAAGAAACAGAAATTCAGAGACTCAAAGCGAGCTTCATATTGAACATCGAACTTAGCTCTCTTGACTACAGAGCCCCTCTCACGCCTCTGTGCTGAAGTTTTCCCTCTCCTTTCTCATCCCTCTCTCTGGAGCGAGAGATGAAGAAAAAGCAAGTGTGTTTGTTTTGGTTTAAGGCAGCAGAGGGATGGGAACTTGCTTTGGATCAAATCCTTGCTCTGCCACGTATAACTCTCACTGTGTTGCTTCATCTTTCTGGCACTCAGTTTTCTAATCTGTAAAATGGGGGTCCTAAGACTATGTGCACCATACAGGGTGGTTGTTGGGGTTGTAGGTAATATCTGGGGGGCTACCATAGCTCATGTGCCACCCTGAGGGTTGGGGGGGAGGAAATCACTCCTTCTGAAAAGCTGCACAAAGGCTCGAGTGCACCAGTCCTTGAGCGGACTGTATCTTTGGGGCAGTTAGAAAAAGGCGCTCCTTCCTCCAGGGTGTGCAGCCCATGCGGGGCACACGATGTGGGGAGCACTACATAGCATGATGCCAGCGCACATTCATCCCTTTGTTCTAGAACCTTCGTGTTGGGCAACAAAACCTGCACACCCTTACAGTAAGGCCCGGTACATGTGGCCATCAGTTTTTCTTATTCTCATTATTATTTGGAAGGCAAAGACAAGTTCCTTGGGACACTCACCCCATCTGTCCTATCCCCACAGAAGTGAAGATAGAGAGTACTTCTTGGCAAGCAAGAGCTGAACAGGGGGCTGAATCCCACTGCCATGAAAGCCATGAAGGCCAAATGTGAGCACTGACCTTCATTAATTCAAGCTTTGTACTTCTGCTAAAGGGCTGTAGCGGGCCTGATGCATCTGCTCTCCCTAGTTTGGCCTGTTTGGGTAACAAAGCTCCCAGCGATCGTCTAAACCTCATTTGACGCACCTGTGAACAATTCGTTATATTAATATAACAGCAGGGGAGGAGCAGAGACACTAATAAATAGACTTTAGCTGCCAGGACTCCTTGTCTTAGCCGAGCTGGTCCTTTCCGTCTCTCCCCTTCCATGCCCAGCCAGCCCCCTGCCTCGCCGGGAAGATCCTGCGGGCCACAGGGAGGGTGTATCTCCAGCTGTCAGTGTCCATCTCTGGTCAGAGTCTGGCGCATCCACTAATTGTCTTTTATCAAGCTCTACAGGATTTTCATCTTATCTGATCTGAAAAACTTGTTCTTAGAAGTGGAACACAAGCGTTGCTAACTAAGGTCGCTTGGAACAGTATTTGGCAACTCTCCTCATGGCTGAAGCTCCATTTATCAAAGAGGATCTGTACCGCAGCAACACACAGAGCGATTGGTCAATGTCTTTATTTTGTTGACTCTCAGCACTTCTGTGCTGGCCTAATGTTGGAGAGAATTTTCCCTTTTCCATCACTTCAGAAGATACCAACATATGTTTTGCATTGCTCGATTTTAACACTTTTTCAAAACCACGGGTCTTTTTTCTTTTTTTCTGCCAACACAACCCTCTCGACTTTAAAGTATGTAGTTCTGGAAACCAACATCAATCCCCAGGTGTTCCAACATGGCTCATGGGACTCCTTTCACCAACGCTCCCCCAGTATGCCACCCCTGACTTTCTCTCTCTGGCTTCTCCTCCTCTTTCTGTCTTGGGTTCCACGCTCTAGCAGGAAAAGGAAATTGTAGTTCTTCACAGATGTCATGCTCTTCCCTGCCCTTGTGGGTTTGTCCCAGCAGTGTCCTCTGCCAGGAATGCCCCCAATCCCACAAGAGCTCAATTTGCCTCTTACTCATCCCTCACATTCTGCTCAACGTTGGATTAATTATTCCTCCTCTGTGTTCTCTCTGCATACCTTTATCATTAAATTAATTCTCTTCTATAATTATGTTATGTTTCTCTCCCCCTCCCCTCCCGCCAAAGTACGAGTTCCATAAATGCTGGGACTGGTCTAAACATATTTATATCCTCAGTGGGTGAATAAAGCCATGTGAAGCTTTGGGCTGGGGGTCGGAGGAAGGGATACATAAAGATAACCGACAGTCAGAGGTGGTCATGTCTAGTGCAAGTGAGAAGAACACGGGCCCAAGGCCAGACCTCCTTGCCACCTACTGGCCATGTGTGATTAGACAAGTTACTTCATCTCTCTAGGCCTTTGTTTTTCAGCCCACAAAAAAAAGCTGGGTGATCTATGGAGCTCCAGGGATTCTGGTGGAGTGAGGGGTGCCCACAAATGAGATGGGCATAACAAAATGTCAGTACCTTCCTTCCTCAGTTCAGCTTTATATGAAGAATGGGTTCTAGGTCTTTAAATGTTGGCCTGAGAAAATAGCAGCGACTCAAAACCCCAGATGCTTTACGTGTATTAACTTATCACCCCCTATGAGAGGGTAGTATTCGTTCCCATTTTTAAATGAGGAGTTGAAGCACAGAGAAGTCAGAGAACATGCAGATAGACACACAGCTCCAGAGTAATGGAGATAAGATCTGAATTCAGACGAAGGGGACTCCCGGGTCTAATATTTGGTGGTTTGATTATTAAGCTAATGGCCTAGCATGTAACTAAAAAAATAGCTATGTCTATAATGTAGTATTTGAAAGTCCTAAGCCAGAGATGCAAAGCTGAAGGCCCTAACAACAGAGGCCAGGGGGAGCTATAATCAGTTGGCTCGACAGATTCAAGAAGGCTGCTGGAGGATGAAAAACTTGAGCAGAACCTCCAAATGAGGGACACCTGGATGGCTCAGTTGGTTAAGCAGCTGCCTTCGGCTCAGGTCATGATCCCAGCGTCCGGGGATCGAGTCCCGCATAGGGCTCCTTGCTCAGCAGTGAGCCTGCTTCTCCCTCTGCCTCTGCCTGCCTCTCTGTCTGCCTGTGCTCACTCCTGCGCTCTCTCTATCTGATTAAAAAAAAACAAACAAAAAACCTCCAAATGAGAGTGGGGCCCAGATAAATGGAAGAGTGAGGGAGAACCATTAAAGCTAGGTTAGAGGGAATCTAAAATTAAAATGGATATCTCTACCAAGTCCAAAGGTAGCATGGGCTTCATAATCTATCATGAAAAGGTAACGTCCCCTCTTGTCCTTGCATACCCAGGACCTAGTCGGGCCCGAGTACCAGTTGCACCATTTACTGATTGTGCTACACTGGATAGCTCCCCTCGCTGCGATGAGCCTCAGTCTTCCCATCTTTAGCAGAGAGTTAATGACAGTGGACTATATGTGAGACAACATATAGTTTATAATAATGTGCAAAGGTGCCAAGGTTGTAGCTATGTTTGGGCATATTTTAAATATCTTCAAAAATATCCATATTGTGGGGCGCCTGGGTGGCTCAGTGGGTTAAGGCCTTTGCCTTTGGCTCAGGTCATGATCCCAGGGGCCTGGAATGGAGCCCCGCATCGGGCTCTCTGCTCAGCAGGGAGCCTGCTTCCCTTCCTCCTCTCTCTGCCTAGTTCTCTGCCTACTTGTGATCTCTGTCTGTCAAATAAATAAACAAAATCTTTTAAAAAATCCATATTGTTAAAAATGTGTACATATAATTCTTGAAATTATAATAAGGATTTATATTTGGGAGGGGTCTTGGATATTTACTGTCATGCAATAGAGTTTAGCTGCACAGTTTTCTCTCAAGGGAGGCATGAGGAAGAAATGCAATGCCCAAAATGTATGCTCTGAGGCCAGAGGGAAGGTTGCTAGGGTGAGTGAGCTTTTTATTCTTCTGCTGTTCCAAACATCTGGCAGCCTGGGGGAGCAGGCTTTTTTTCCCCCTAAGTCTTTATTTAAATTCCAGTGTCGTTTGCATACAATCTAATATTAGTTTCAGGTGTATCATATAGTGACTCAACACTTTCAACATCACCGGAGCTCATCACAGGTGCCCTCCTTGATCCCCATCACCTGTTTCACCCACCCCGCACCCACCTCCCTTCTGATCACCATCAGCTTGTTCTCTATAGTTAAGAGTGTGTTTCTTGGTTTGCCTCTCTTTTTCTCCTTATGCTCATTTGTTTGGTTTCTTAAATTCCACATGTGAGTGAGACCGACATATTTCACTTAGCATAATACTCTCTAGTTCTACCCGTGTTGTTGCAAATGGCAAGATTTCATTCTTTTTTAGGGCTGGGTAATATTATATATATTTTGTATATAATATATTATATATGAACATATTCATACATGCATAGATATATCTATATATATGGCTGTTTCCATAATTTGGCTATTGTAAATAATGCTGCTATAAACATCAGGGTGCACATATCCCTTTGAATTAGTATTTTTGGTCTATGGCCATACCATCCTGAACATACCTGATCTCATCTGAATTAGTATTTTTATATTCTTTGGGTAAATAACCATTCATGCAATTGCTAGATTATAGGGTAGTTTTATTTTTTACTTTTTGAGGAACCTCCATACTGCTTTCCACAGTGGCTGCACCAGTTTGCATTCCCACCAGCAGTGCAGGAGGTCCCCCCTTTCTCCACATCTTCACCAATATGTGTTGTTTCTTGCGTTGTTGATTTTAACCATTCTGACTGGTGTGAAATGATATCTCATTGTGGTTTTGATTTGCATTTCCCTGATGATGCGATGCTGAATATCTTCTCAAATGTTCGTTGGCTGTCTGGATGTCTCCTTTGGAAAAATGTCTATTCATATCTTCCTGGGGCAGCAGTGTTCTAACAGCCCTTAAAAAGTATCTTAGGGGTGCCTGGGTGGCTCAGTGGGTTAAAGCCTCTGCCTTCGGCTCAGGTCATGATCCCAGGGTTCTGGGATCGAGCCCCACATCGGGCTCTCTGCTCAGCAGGGAGCCTGCTTCCTCTTCTCTCTCTCAGTCTGCCTCTCTGCCTACTTGTGATCTCTGACTGTCAAATAAATAAATAAAATCTTAAAAAAAAAAGTATCTTAGAGACTAAATTCAAGAGCTACTGTTTGAATTTCCTGTAGCATATAGCTTAGAACCAAGATCTAATAGGATTCTATTCTACTCTACTCTATTACTTCTATCTTCTTCTATTTATTCATTCATCCATGAAACATTTATTGAGAAACTACTTTGTGCCAGGCACTACATTATGTGTGTGGATACAGAAATAAATAAGACATAGCACTTGTCTGCAAAGAATGATAATTTTGAGTTAGATACAGACATATAAACAACAAATGTTTGCTACATCTATACATTGGAGAGCTTCAGATGTACAACACAGGCTATGCTCTAGCTGTAAAGGAAGTCTGGCATACAAGATTGGGAGAAACTACAGGCAGCCCAGCCACCTCGATCTCGAATTTTTCTCAGTTCCTCAATCAATGAATAAATACTAGCTTATTGTCCATGTGGACTTATCAAGAAATACATGTCAATGATTTCCATGGACCATCCAGTTAATCCTTACAACACTGTTACATGGGTTTTACCATTTTGCCCACTTTGTTTTATTTGTTTTTCATTCCCTCATTTCAGAGATGAGGAAACTGAGCCCTCGAGAAGTTTAGCGGCTTGCCCAGTGTCATTTGCCATGCCCTCCTTCACCTCTGAACCCCCCTTTTACTGTTGTCCTCTCCGTCTAGAAAATGCCACCTCTCTGTTTTTTACTGTTTCTCTCTCACTCATTCTTCCCCATCCCAATACCTGGATTCCTTCTAACTCCCACCTCTCCTTCCAGTTTCAGTTTAAAAATCACTTTCTCAAAATAGCTGTCTTTGATCTTCGACTATATTAACTTGTTGTAGCACACGTACTGTGCAATCTTGCCTTATCACCATGTAGGGATTGCCTGCAGAATGCTCCTCTCCTCTGCCCAACGTAATCTCCAGGAAGACCATTCTCCTCAGGTTTGTTTTCATTCATTAGTATTTTCTGAGAGGCCAGAAAAGGGCTCGGCACGTAGAAGGTTTCAATAAATATTTTTCAAATGAAAGCAAGGTTGGGGGGGGGAGAGATATATGAAACACTCCACGCAGCCATCACACTCAAAAGATCTCCAAGCGCTTAATGAGAAATTCTTCCTGGGGTCTTATCATACTGGTTCCCCAGATGGGGAAAAGGACAGTCGATTGGTGAGCTGCACACCAGCTATCTTAGGCAAGTTGACATTTGTTGTACAGCAGGGAATTGCTCTTAGCACAATATTTCCTGGGAGGAGCAGGTAAATATTGAGACAAGATACACATCAAGTTTTTTCTGCGAACCACTGTAAAATAATCAATTCCGGAGATAACAAAGGCGTTTGTTAACAGTCCCATCTCCTTTTTCAAAGCTCAGCTCTCAGGCTGGCAACGTTACAAAGCTCAAGAAAAGAAGTGTTGTTAGCAGATGCCAACCACTTGTCAGAGGAAAAATCCAAAAGGCACTCTGCAATACCTCAGCTTTTTTACATACAGATAGGCTTTCTGTCCTCCAGTTCATCAAAATTCCTGATGGAGTGGCTGCAGAAATGGAAAGTGAGGGTTTTACAAGCAGATTAAATAAGGGGGAAAAAAAAAAAAACCAACAACCTCAGCCCGGCAGAAAAACCTACTTGTACAATCCTCTGGTTTTCAGGTTATTCTTGCACGAACAAGAGTTTATGGCTGGGCACATAGTTTCCCTCCATCAGAGTATTTTGAATGCAAAATGTGTTGTTATTATTAATATTTTGGGGGAGGGGACTGCCTGGGCTAGATTTTGAGAGCAAACCTTTGTTTTATTCACCTTTGTACCTCTGCCTCTCTGGGTAGCACATAGAAGCCACCCAGTGTATATTCCTTGAGCCAATGAATGGCTGACATAAATAAACATTCGGGGAGTGAAGCCAGGGCAGCCCCATTTGGAAGAGCGACATAAATTATTCTTGGATGGATTTCTGTAGAATTTCTATTACACACTTTTGGAACTTGCCTATGCAAGCAGATTAATATAGTTAAAGACTCTTTTCAAAAGATAGGATCAGAATTGGGGATAGATTTTTATTTTTACTCTCTCTGCGGAGAAGATGCTTTTTTGTTTTGTACTAAAACTGGTCCGATGAAGCCCAGTTGCTTTGGAATCGCACGGAGCACCCCAGCAGGAGCTTAACATACGTGTGTGGGCAGAACGGATGAATGAATGGATGGATGGGTGGCTCTTCCCCTTGTCTTGGCTTCCCTTAGTCAGTGTCTGAGACAGCAGAGACAGAACCTCAGTGGAAAGACGGGGTCGAAGTAGGCACCCACATCACACTGCATACCTTTGGCAGGAGTGACTACTACTATTTAAAGAGCCAGAGGACAGAGCTTCATTGAGTGTCTGTGTTTTATATTCTAGCTGACATCACTATGCACAAAGTTATGTTCTGGGAAGGTGATGGAACACTGTGGGGGACTTACCTAAATGTTCTATGTATCTCCAGTGAGCCAGATCCGTGGTTAAGGACAAAGCCCAGACAATTGTTCTGGGTCTCCTGACATATTGATTACATTGCCAACTTTCGGTGCCACTGTCGGAGGATCTGACTTTACAGGCATCTCCTATCCTTGAGTTGTGGCTACATTAAGCCTGAAAGAATATCCCAAGCCTCCCTTATGTGTTTGAACCATTCAGCTATCTTATATAGCGAACAGATTGGAGTTTGCAATTTTCGTGGGCACATTAAAGAAATAGGACTCATTTTTTTCAATGTCTACTGAAGTCTTTCTTCTTCAGCTTCATCTAGTCTCCCTATTTCCTATATACTTGATCTTTTTCCTTTCTGTTTTTGAGCATTAGGGAACTTCAACTATATGTATTTATATATATATATTTCATATACACATATTTTTCTCCAAACTATAGTTCTGACATCAGGTATGAGACTGTGGGAAAAGAACCTCAGTCCTCTGACTCCACTTGGTCATCCATAAAGTGGAAATAATGAACTTGTGCTTCGGAGCTTATGGGAGGATCCCATTACTTAATGTAGTCACTGCCAAACCTAAATGTTTATGCATTAGTTTTCCACTGCTGCATAACAAATTGCCATCTATTTACTAGCTTAAAACAACACCCATTTATTCTTTCATATTTCTGCAGGTAAGAAGTCAGCAGGCTTGGCTGGGTCCTCTACTTAGGGGCTCACAAGGCCAAAGTCAGGGTGTCAAAGACCAGATGAGTTCTTATCTGGAGGTTCTGGTAGAATCAGCCTCCAGGCTCATTCAGGTCATTGGCAGAGTTTAGTTCCATGTGGTTGTAGGATCAAGGTTCCTGTTTCCTTGCTGGCTGTCAGCAGGGCACTGCTCTCAGTCCCTAAGGCTCTCTGCTTTCATTCTCATATGACCCTCTCCACCTGCTGCTCAGCAAAATGGTGCCTTGACTTCTCACATTTGAAATCTCTTCAGCTTCTTTTGCCACAAGCCACAGAAAACCCTGCTTTAAAAGAGCCTGTGTAGCTAGATTAGACTCACCAGATAATCTGTCTTTTGCCATATAATGTGATATAACCATGAGAGTCCAAGCTTGCCATATTCATGGGTTCCACCCACACTCATAGAGGAGGAAATTGCATCAGGACAAGGGCCACTGGACGTCATCCTTAGAATTCTGAATATGACTGCATCAGAATCACCTTGGAGCTTTTAAAAAATACTGAGTTCTTTGTTTCTACCAGAGGTCCTCTGAGTCAGAATCTCTAGAAGTGGGTCCTGAGAATTTGTATATTTTAAAGCTTCCTATAACCAGTCTATGAATATAAAGTGAAAATCATAGAGTTAATGCATCCGAAGAACCTTAGTGCCTGAGATAACATGAACTCAATAGTGTTATTTTCTGTCCCTCTTTCCTCTAACATCTTGCTACTCAAACTGTGGTCCATGGGCCAGTTGTATTTTCACTTCTTAAGAGCGTTTTGGAAATAGAGACTCTCAGGTACCATCCCATAGACTAAGAATCCATGTTATATCAAGAGCTCCAGGTCATTTTTAATGCTGCCTTGGGAAGCTCTCTTAGGATGAACCCACATCATCAACCCTAAAATACTATTTAAACTTATCCTTTCCAAGTAGAAATGTTTCAATTCTGCTAGAATCAATTCAGCTGAATCCTTGACCATTTTTCCATATTTATTGTATATCAAGCTCAGTGATAAATGGTATATGAAAAAAAATTATAAGTCATAATCTGAACTTACTAATGCTTACATTGTTCTTGGGTGCATGAACTACAGAGCAATTCAAGACAGCAAGTTTGATGCAATGTTCTGAGAACTATAAGAGCATTTTATTTCAGAGTAGGCAGGAAGAATACCTCGAGCTCTTTCTTGAAAGATACAGGCAGACAGTCTTTAAAACCTAGTTCAAATATTACTTCATTCATTCATTCATTCATTCAACAAATATTTGTTGAGCTCCCACAATGCATCAGGCACTTGGAATAGAAACTGTTCCTGAACTCCTGGGACTGCGATTCCCTAGCTCTCTCCCTTGGCCTCACGCCTTTATTGTAGCAGTCAGCACACTGTGCTGTGCGTTCTTGCTCACTGTGTCAGGTTCCCGTGAAAGGTTTTGCACTTCTCAGAGACCGAGTTAAATCCTTCTTGGTATCCACTTCAGCACAACAGTCTCTGGCATGCAACAAGAGCTCAGTGAATGAGTGAATAAATGAAAAGACAATGGAAGGAGGAGAAAAGGCATTGCCTGTAGAGCGTGCATGGATAAAGGTGTAGAGGAAAGAATGACCATAGCATCTTTGAGAGAAAGTTCTAGCCCAGCCTGATGGAAGGGTTCATTCTGGAAGAGTTGATGGATTAAGTTTTGATGGAGTGAGAGTATGGAAAAATTGGAATTTTAGGATGGATAATAGACTTTTCAGTTAAATTTAGCAGATATGTATTAATACATGAATACTAACGTATTATACTAATGTATAACCTTTACCTTATAAAGGTTAATTTTGCACATCTGGTGGCTCTGACCATCTCCAACAGAGATGGAGGTGGAGAGGCAATAGAGGGGTGTGTGCACCCCTACGTGTGTGTTTAGTGTGTGTATTTGGGGGTTGTAAGGAGAGAGGTATCATAGCGATCCAAGAAAAAGTCATGAACAGATGCTCAACATGGAAAAATTCCCATTTCGAACAAGCCAGAACATTTAAAAATAGATTGATAGGCCAACTCTGTCCCAACCGAGCTGTGAGAAAACGTCCTTGGAATGCTGATTTACACTTCACTCACTCATGCATTCATTCTTGCATTCACTCAACAAATACAAACTCGGAGCTGGGCACTGTGTTAAGGTCTGGGATTGCAGAGACGAATAAAATAAGGTCTCCTGTCCCTGCAGAAGGGGGAAAAAAACCCCTACAAATTAAACTTACTCACTCTGTTGGAGGATTAATCGTGTTCGCGATAAGATGAAATTGCTTGAAATTGAAGATGAAAAACTCCTTCTGCAAGTTCTTTAAGCTTTCATTGAAAGTCTGATATTTTCTGGCTCAGCAATGTGGTAAAATGGAAGGCAGACAGATGAACCTGGGGCTGAATCCATTTCTTATTACCTATGTGAGTTTATGTCTGTTTCCTCATTTGCAAATAGCCATGATTCCGGGATTATGGGATTCTCATGAAATTTAAGGAAATGATCAATATATGCAAAGTGCCTATAAGTGCATGGCACACCTCTGGGTTTGAGAGGCTGAACCTAGACGCTAACAACAATAGATGTAGCCACACCCAGGCTACACTGCTGGCTGGTTTCCAGTTACATTTGACCAGTAGGAGGCGCAACAGATCAGAGAGGAAAGAGACAAAGCAGTTGGGATAGTTCTTCCCATTTCCTCCTACCCCCTTCCTCCTCTATCACTCTGGCCCAGGGAGAAGCATATCCCACTGAGAGGCTAGGTCCCACTAACAGCCCCAGCTCCATTCTAGAGGGTACCCTGCCTGGTCTCCTGCCCCTGCTTCCTCAGTGCAGTGGGAATGCTTCCCCCTGCCTGGGGGCTTTACTATCCTTTTTTGGTTTTCTTAACTCTGCCCAGATTGGATCTCTGGATGTAGCCCCTTTGTTAGCATCACCATTTGAATCATCTTGGCTGAATTATAACTCTTATCCGTACCTTCACTGGTACAAAGACATTAAATTTTACCGGTGAGGCCAAAACCTCTCAAAGCATCTTCCGTGAGTTATTCTGCAGAAAAAGAGATTTCTATGGTCAAATAAGTTTAGGAAAGCTGTATATTTGATTTTCCTCTTTGAGAGTCACAATATATATTAACATATTAAAGGTTCAGAGAAGCCTGAAATGAAGAAATGTGTTTAATTTTATTTAACAGCGTTTTCTATACTCATTTGACCATGAAACTATTATTTCATGTAACACCTATTAACATCCCACACTTGAGGAAATGCTGAACTAGGCTAAACTAATAAGATAATTTGTCACATTTATAGCAGTTTGAGGGTGAAAGAACATTGGACTTGGAATCAAGGTTTGCTACTTCTCATCCTAAATCTGCCACTAACTCACTGGACACCTTGGGCAGACACCTCACTCCAGTGGAACTCCGTCTCCACACAGGAGTTGGAGAAATTATCTGTTTTCCCTCTTACAAATCTGACTCTAGTGCACACTCATAGTATTTTCATCAACATGAGCAATCTTGGCAGTTTGGGTAGAAGTATTCAGGAATGTTTTGCTTTGTTTCTTTTGCAACTGCAGCTTTTCACCCCCAGAATTTTACTTCTTCACAGTTTTTATTTCAGCCGAGACTCCGGAATTTCAAAAGCACTTGTGTCGAACTGCACAGAAATGTTTGTAAAGCAAAATCCCGCCGACTTCGGTGTTCTTCCCATGATGCCACGCTACGGTTTGCTTCTGCGGCGTAAAGTGACAGTGAAAGTATCTCCAGATCTAAGGTTTTGTGATAGGCTGTGTGTGTTACTTTTTATCTGGTTATTTGTGCATCACGGAGGGGAGGGTCAGTAAAAACCAGTCTTGTAATGTGGTGGCTCAGAATCCTCTATTCTCAGAAGGTCTAATCCAGAAAGTCAAGTCTGAACATGTTTATAGACTGTGATGATTCCTTGAGTGAGGTAAAAAAAAAAAAAAAAAAAAAAAAGTCATGGCTATTAGATAGCATTGAGTATTGTCCTAAACCAGAGAGAAATCAGCAAAAAAGAGCTATGTCTATAGCCATCATAGCCACATCACAGACATTTAATTCTGCCTGACTGGTATTATTCCATACATAAAGCACAGTCCAGATATGTCTCCCAACAAGGCAAATTGTAGCTCGCAGGAAGTGGAATTGAATACAGATTTCAGTTCTCAGAGTTTTAGATAAAAATGTAAATGAGGAGCAAGACAATAATTAAACAAATCATTCGCAGGAATTTTTATAGCCTACTTAAAAACCATCAGCACAATTCAAGACACAGCAAGAAATTCTGAGTCCTCAAAATAATTGATCTGCAACAAGGCAAACACTCATTTAATCACTATCCTGGAGTTGAATCAAGGGAGCAGAGAGTTGGCATCTGATTCCCACTTTCTCACACTTTACTTTTGCCCCCAGGTATTTGAGGAGAAGGTAAGGGATCAGATCCTAAAGAATGATCACCCAGATACTCTTAATGTCACCTGGTATTACCATCTATCACCCAACATCAAAGCGATCTGAGACCGTGATGACTAGAAATACTTGTAAAATAAACCCACCCTTTCAAAATGGGGACAAGGAGGGACAAGGGAGGCACTCTGTGAGATGACTGTGTAATTTATAAATAAGTGCACTAACCAAAGATGAAGTCAAAATTCTTATAATGCAGAAATCAAGATGTCTGCTGCATTTCAGAATTGTTGAATCATATTTGGGAAGTAGAATTGTGATGTATATGTTTGGTTGCCCCCCAGATTGTCACATTCCTATATTACACACCACTCTGGACAGGTCAAACCCATTTCAGATGAGTTTAATGTAAATGGAGATGTTTGTCAAGGTTGACATGTGGGAAGCGTAACAATGGCATAATAAGCGTAACAACTGGTTGGGAAGGACGTAGAGGGTAGGCTGGGGGAACAGAGTCCTACAGAAGAGAAAATCTGGGATTGCAGAGAGAAAGAAAGAATGATGGCAGTTGAAACCACAGAAAGCAGGAGAATAGAGCAACTCTTGTTTCCTTTGTATAAGTGAGACAACGAAGCCTAACCATACATGTTGTCTAAGTCCCCTAGTAAGGAAGTAGCAGAGCCAGCATGACAAGTTAGAAGGGAGTCCTAGGCTGGTCCCCCTTTCTGCACATTTCCTTGGCCCCCTATCCAGGCTCTTGGTCTGGGCAGTTTTAGGACAGATCAGCTACAGGGCCAATGGCATTTGCCACTTTAACTTCTAACACCCATGGAGGGTCAGTCCAGGGGAAGAAATGCAAAGCTGTTCCCATTTTGATTTAGTTAGGGTATATTTTTACTTAGAAACAATACTCTACTCCTACCGTTTGCTTAGCACACTCATACCTTTATATTTGTGGCACACAAAGGAATTGGATTCTGCAGCCAAAAATACACCAGAATCCTTCTTCCTTGTCTTTGTGACTTCAGGTTTTTCTATATAATGCACAGAGCAGGAAGGGTTTGCTTTCTTTCTCTACACAACCCCAAACTCTTTGACTCTCTGGAAAGTTCATTACCTTCTCTGTGTTACTTCTGGACTCTGTAGATGACTTTGATTAGAAGTCATCACCCTGACTGCAATTACAGTGGAAGAAGAGGGGTCAAGAGCTTACAGTCAGATGGATCTGGGTTGAAATCCCAATCTCCTAAAAGTGACTCTGGGCAAATTAAATGCCCTGTGCTTTAGTTTTCTCATTTAAAAAATGGGGACTGTAGCTACCCCAAAGTGTATGCAGTAGATGCTATTGGTGCCCAGGCTGGGCACCATCCCCCAGCTGCCCTGAGTGTTGACTGGACCTCTGGAGAAACATCCTCTTCTTCTGGGAAGCTCCTCACTCTGGAGGTTTCCCCCTGTAGCCACTGACTCAAAACAAGGCAAACTCTGTATATCAGCTCCAGAGTCTATAACCTTGCTTAGTCCTTTCCCCTTGCCCTGTCTTACTCCTTCACGCTCCTTTTCTAATCAATCACTTGCATAAGAGTCCTCTTTTTAATGACTCTGATTCTAGGGAACTTCAGGCAAAATTATAAAGATTATATGATAAATCAGGTGCATATTACCCAGCATGGGTGAAGCATTCCCCCAAAGTAGCTATTGTGACATTACTAGGCACGTATCTGGAAACTTTAGCACAATTCCTGGCATGTTGAGGTGCTCAGTAAGTTACACAAAGTGAGGCTACACAAAATCCTGTCTTGGCTTCCATGCATCGGATCCGAGTATCTTGAATGTAATAACCACGGAAGTGTCTGTACTGCTCTGTTCTCTACCATCTCCATAAACACTCCCACCTGTACCCATTTCTATATATTTTCCTTTAAGCACAATTGCCATAAAGATGTCTGTTGCATTCCTAAAGATGAGCTGCCCATAGTGGAGAGGAAAAACAAGAAGTGTAAGTGTATTCTTAGATTTACTATCCACATAAAATAAAAGAACAATGCAGATCATTAGATTGCAGGAAGTATTTAGGGGGAAAACCATTAAACTGTTTATAGGTTTTATAGTTTTATAAGTAACCACATTAATGGGATATTGATATATTTAAGTAGCTACTTGCTTTTTCTCCTCTTGAAAATACTGGAGTAATGGTAATACTGAGTATATGATCTGAGGAATTCAAATAGCTGAACTTGTACTTTTTAAATTTATAATTCCCCAGAGAAGCAGACAGCAGGCTATTGCAAATATGTAATGAAATTAAACAAGATCCTGACATTGGATGATTCAGATGTCATGACTCGTGGGATACTACTCCTAGGAAAATCAGTGGTGCTTCTGGGTTGATTCCATTTTCATAGCCATGAAAAGTCCATTTCCCCTCATTCTACTCCCATCTATGTCTGCAAAATACATGAAACCTTACAGAATCCAAAAAAAACCACCACCAACAACAACAACCCAGAAAAACACAATGAGCTAATCTGATGCATATGGGTTCCCTTTTCACTTCTATTAGGAAGCATAACCTTGCATTTCCCATTATTTGTTCCAGAGAGCATTACAAACTCAGGCCAGGGGTATTAGGGAGAAGTGGTTCTACTTCACGGTTCTGTAGTATTTAGCCAGAAATATCCTGTTATGAGAGAAATATGTGTTCATTTTTGTGGAGAAATTCAACAGTTGGGCAAAAGAAGGGTACTCTTCATAAAAAAGGACACATTCCTACAAAATCCTACAAAAGTTCTCCTTCAGAAACTAGTGTTTGAGGTAGATAAAAACACAGGAGCTCTAAGGGTGTACTTGGGAATGTCAGGTAAGAGGTATTATGACATAGAAATAGCCATAAATATGTGTCATAATGAGGGTAGATGCTTTGGAAAAAGATACTAAGTAGGAATACGGAAGTGGTAGGATACTAAGAGGGGAGATATTGGATCTAGGAGAAGAGAGACTGTGGCTTGTACTCAGCAGGTAAATGCAAGAGAAGTAAGGAAGACATTGACCTGGGGCCCGAACTGAGGAAGAAAACTGGCATCACAAGATGGTAGAGCCTTCCTCTCTTCCCATAGAGGATGCCTAATAAATACTAATTAGAATTCAGATTCATAAGATTCATAAGATTCATACTTTTCAGATTTACTTATTTTAGGGAGAGAGCACACACTTGTGTGAGCTGGCTGGGGGGTGGGGGTGCAGCAGAGGGAGAGAGAGAGAGAGGAGGGAGAAACCCAAGCAGACAACCTACCAAGGACAGAGACCATCAAGGCGCTGGATCCTAAGGCTCTGAAATCATGATCTGAGCCTAAATTAAAAGTCTGACGCCTGACTCACTGAGCTACTCATGTGCCCCAGAATCATGGGCCTAAATCAACACATAGAGAGGAATGTCAAGCAAGCCTGTGAGAGGGCCCACATACAAAAATATTATTTTGGTCATCAGCCTGCAATTTCCACATCTAGAGCTCCCTGTGCTTTATGCACATTACCTGACAGCAGCCCTAGGAGATGAGAAAACTGAAGCTCCCAGAATCCACTTGAAGCCCTCAAGGTGTTAGGAGTCCTTCATGGTGGAGCCCAGCCTTGAGCCCAGGACCAATCAGCTCCGAATTTCTGGCCCTTTACTGCAAGGTGATACTTGCCAATGCCATAGAGTAATCACCTATTTATTTGCTCAGCTCCATTATAGATTGCTAGCACCTTTCAGGGAAGAACTGAATGTCATTATCCATATATTCCAAGACAAACCACATGGCTTGACTCAAAAATATTTGTTGGATGAATGAATGAGTAAATGGACCAATGAAAATGGCATCTAGGAGAAACCCGATTCTTAGGCATGCCTATGAACAGCATGGTCATGAATGGAAAATGAAAAAGAAAACAACTGTATTTTATATTATGTGTCACATATCCTGTAGTGCCTTTATCTATCTATGACATTTCTCATAGCTCTGTGAAGATCTCCCTAGCCTTCATCCAAAGCTATCACTCCTTCTAAACTTTGTTAAAAGGTTTATTATAACAGGAAGAGGCCAGAAAGAACAGTAGGCTTAGCTTCCTCTTAGATAAGTATCAGTTTCTTCATCTGTGAAATGCTGATAATTTCTCACATTGCCACTTATTATTTCATATTTATCAAGTCCTCTCTATATGACACACATGTATACGTATGGTCCTAAAGCAAAAGAAAGATACAGGACATAGTTCATGTCTTTGTAGATTCTCTAACTTAGTGTGGGGGAGCAGACACGCAAACAAATAAACACAGCATAGTGTAGAAAATGCCACCCTAGAGACTCTAACCATGTGCCAGGGAGGCAGAGAAGGAAATGTCTGGGCTCAGCCAGGGGTGTTTGGAAGAAGCTCTGCAGTGTATCCAAAGGCTTGGGTTCAAACCTAGCTTGAACATGCATTGCCTCTGCGACCTTGGGCAACTTATTTAATGCATCTGTCACTTCCCATGTCCTTGTCTATAAAATGG
Source organism: Taxidea taxus jeffersonii (assembly GCA_003697995.1). Taxonomy (NCBI): domain Eukaryota; kingdom Metazoa; phylum Chordata; class Mammalia; order Carnivora; family Mustelidae; genus Taxidea; species Taxidea taxus. The sequence continues at coordinate 6,077 of ML110366.1, read as the reverse complement.
GAATATTATTAGTTCTAACTTCATAAGTTTGTTCTGAACAAAATGGCATATAACATCTTAAGTATTGAGTTGTATGCCCAACACATTGTAAACACCTGATGAAGGCTTCACAGAAGACGCAGCATCTTGGACAATAAGTTGGAATTTGCTGGAGAGACAGAGAAGTGCTGCATGGAGAAGGCCTTCCAGGTAGAATAAACTGCATGCCATATGGTTGAGAGATATGAGCTTTTCTGTATTTTGATTTTACGATCTGCTGTAAAAAATACACTACATTACAAATTGGTACACACACACACACACACACACACCACTAAAACCAAAGTTTGCCAAAACAATATCTACTATGTGTAATGTACCTTGATTCATTCCATTCCATTCTAATTTTTTTAAATGGTGATTGAAGTCCACTAGATTGATTTTGTGAGCTCTTAGTGGGTTAAGACCCCCAGTTTGGAAAACACTTTAGGGTAAGTATTGCAGTTTTCTTAAAAAGATTTTATTTATTCATTTGACAGAGATACAGAGAGAGAGAGAGAGAGTGCACAAGCAGGGGGAGAGACAGAGGGAGAGGGAGAAGCAGACTCCCCACTGAGCTGGGAGCCTGACACTGGGCTTGATCCCAGGACCTGGAGTTCATGACCTGAGCCGAAGGCAGATGCTTAGCCTCTGAGCCACCCAGGCTCCCCCCAAGTATTGCAGTTTTACAAAGAAGTGCTGGGAACAAAATCTAATTATGCTACACATTGTGCTTGGGCCTTAATATAAATGAGAATGTTTAGAAAGAAGGCTGAAAAGAAAGTCAGGACCCCTAACCGGGAGACCTGCATTAACCATGTTACAGAGGCCCAACTTGATCCATAGGTGCTGAGGAACCATTGGGGAATTGTGCCCTGCAGTGTGAAGGGTCTGTGTGGTCCCTCTGGGAGTGGTGTGCAAGGTGGCTCTGCAGAGGCAGGACTGGAGTGATATCACTGGGTTATGCTTCGATTAGAGCTATGAGTAAACACTAGATTCTAAGATGATACACTTATAGTACATTCCATACCTTGTCCTAAAATTCAATGCCTGCCCCAGGACATTGGACTCTCTATCCTATTGATAATCATACAAAGATGTGGCTGAGCCTAGAGAAAGTGCAAGGTCCAAGGGTTGCTTTAACAGATTTGCTTTCCAAGGGTAGGTGCATTCAGTAGGTACACTATTGGAGAAGCTAGTCATGATGCACGTTCTTTTCCACAAGTGATTTAAAAATATTAGGTACCCAGTCTGAACTCATACATGGGAAATGATTTTTCATAAATAGAAATGTAATGCATTTTCTGAAATAGTATGAAATTTGGGTGGCTATCACAGATTACATTTTAAAAATTCTGTTAGTATTTGATATCAGAGATAATTTGCAAGCAGAGTTTTTGGCAAATTAAGACTTAAGTGATTAGAGAAACTAACATTTAATGAGTGCTCACAGTATGTGAGTGCTTTTATACATGTTATGATAGAAACTTTCATAAGCAATCTTCATTTAAACAAATTCTTGGATTAATGGGGTTCTCATTCTTTTGATGAATCTTTTGACTAATATCTATAACTTTAAAGAACATGAGTGGCTAGTAGACTTTTCTTTAGAAAACTTGTATACTTCTGTTCACATGAGCAGAACTATATGCTCACCATTTATTTGTTTATTTAAATTGTACTTGTTAATTTTATCCTGCAGTCTACTAAGTAACATGCACACGGATGCAATATATTCACAAAAAAGAAAGATTTCTTTTTATGAAATCTAAGTTGAATGCTTTGGAGGGACTTGATAAAATAAATGAGCTGCCTAATAAAACATTGAATTAAGTCAGAATAGGATAACTATAAAGGACAGAAGAAAGCGGTAAAAAAAAAATTTAAGTGTTTTGACACATTCATTTTACTTTAAAGAAACTGACACTGAAAATCTTTTTCTTCTAAAAAAAAAAAAAAAAGCTTTATGTGTATGTTTAATTCCAAGGTTCTGGCCAGTGGGCTTTATTCTCCCAGAAAAGACCTTGGCTCAACATCAGAAGGTTGCTAAATAAAAGAATTGTTACATTTAATTAGAGATAAACTGTTTAACATTTGTATAGATTGCTTTTTGTTACTCCCTGGTATTCTAGTTACCTAATGCAGCATAGCAAAACACTCAAAAGTTAGTGGCTTAAAGCAGCAATAGTATTTATTTTGCTCATGAATTTGCATTTTGGGTGGAGCTGGGTGGTGGAGCTGGGTGGTGGAGCTGGGTGGGGCAGCTGCACTCCCTGACAGCTGGGGCAGCTCAAAGATCAAGAGCTGGATCAAGGGCCAGTGAATTCACCTATCAAGTGATGCTGGGAAGACTCAGACCGCCAAAGGCGGGCAACACAGAGGCTCTTGGGGCATCTCGTTCTATCTCTGTGTGGCCGTTCTACCTGGTCTCTCCAACATGGCGGCTTTAAGGGAGCCAGACATTTTACAAATCAGTTCTGAGCTCCCAAGATGCTTGTTTCAAGGGAGAGTGACCCAGGTGGAAGCTGTATTGCTTTTTATGATCTAACCTCCGGAGTCACATAGTGTCCTTTCCACTATAACCTACCAATCAGGGCATTTACACATGTGCACCCAGATTCAAGAAGAAGGAACATGGGCCCTGACTCAGATGGGAAAGCGTCAATGCTTCTACCAGAAGATCATATGGGGTGGAGATATTTTGGCTATCTTTGGAAAATACTATCTTCTAAACCTGCTTTAATTTATTTCTTTTCGGATAACTGTCTGATGATTCCGAAGTCATTGCATAAAAAGAATTTCATTGTAATTTATGTAATTCTTACAACAATATGCCTACTGGATAGGCATCATAATAGCCATTCTGAGACCTGGAAGCTGAAGATCAGGGAAGCTGCGTGAATAAAGCCTGCCCTCTTTCCATTAAAACTTGCTGCCTTTCTTCTTCTGATAGGGATCTGGGACCCATGTTTTCTCTTCATGTCCATCCTGTGACCTAAAAACCAATACAGCCCATTGGAACATCAAGACCCGGTGATGGACCACATGAGGTGGGAGTGGGAGTTACTTTAGTTTCATTACATGCCGCTACCAAGGCTAGTGGTTCCCAAAATTTGTTGTACATTAGCTTTCTTATAAAAAATCCTGATACCAGGTTGGATCCCATACTAATTAAATCACAGTGTCTTGAGGTGGAAGCCAAGCAGCAGTAATTTTTAGAGTCCCAAATGATCCCAATGTGAAGCAAAGCAAAGCAAAGCTATGACATTGACTTCCCCATTGAATCCTCCCATTCAGGTTTCCACTAGGTCTTGCCTCTTGGTCTCTGTCTCTCATTCCTGATATTGTACTTGACACCTCTAAATCTTTTCCTAACTGCTTATCCCAAGGATTTGCTCTGAGTCTTGGTTTTCTCATCCATGATATAGGGATGATACTGCTGAAGGTGACAATGATGATAATCTTATACTGACCAGTTACCAGAAGGATTAGAAGAGATAATGCAGGGGGTACTCAATACACTTGTTAAAATATTTGTTGAATGAATGAAAGAATCCGAATCCTTTCACAGATTTCTTTTATGACCAAAGAAATTAAGTCAACATGAATCTGGCTTCAGGTATTATACTCAGATTAAATATTCATTTTTAGGACACATTTGTTTTAAATTTAACACATGGGTTCATGAATAACACTATAAAGAACCCATTCCTTAAAATATTAATATAAATATCTATGCGCAAGGGGAAAATAATTGGGGAATTTTATCTCCTCTGACAAAGGGGAAAAAAGGCCATTTAAAAATATTACTTTCTCCCCCTCAGACAGAGACTGGAGGTGAGCCACAAGAAATCCAAGTTTGCATGAAAGGGCTATGATAAAAAATGCAGGTGATGTGAAACATTTATAAGGGCCGAGTGTTAGCCGGTATGTAGGCTTGAATTTGAAATGACATTTTGGCATAAAACAGATCTCCCACAGGCAGATTTGAAACTTCCAGAAAAGTCTTAAAATGACATCTTTCAAAATGAACAATCATCAAATATGCCCAAGTCATTACCTCAAAGTACTTTGGTAATGAGACAGGCTGAAGAAATGGCTAAAAATAATTGACCCCAGTTTTACAGCTGAAAGTTGTAAAAAAAAAAAAAATTAAAAAAAAAGCTATTGCAGGGTACGAACATAGAATTAGGCACTGGCAACTGTTTAGCATATTAAATACAAACATTAGGACATGTCTCACTCAGCACAGAACAATTGCCAATAGCTTTTTATGCACAAAATTAAAATTGCTTCACAAATTACTTGGTGTCATATTTTCTCCTCTAACTTTTATTCCACTTGTACAGTGCTAGTTGAAAAAGAGATAGTCACACCAGTATCTAAGGAGGGGTTTGCCCCATTCCCTTGTTAGATCCTTGCACAATGCTGTAAATCAGGCAAGGTAGGTTTTATTGTTCCCATTTTGCAGATAGAGACACTGAGGTCCAAAGAAGTTAATTACTTGCTCATGTTTACATAGTCTTTTTTTTTTTTAAATGTATTATTTATTTGACAGATAGAGATCACAAGTAGGCAGAGAGGCAGGCAGAGAGAGAGGAAGGGAAGCAGGCTCACCGCCAAGCAGGGAGCCCGATGCGGGGTTCGATCCCAGGACCCTGAGATCATGACCTGAGTGGAAGGCAGAGGCTTTAACCCACTGAGCCATCCAGGCGCCCCTACATAGTCTTTTAAAGACATTGCACTCACTGTCTTAGTTAAATGCAAACCACAGTGCACAATGGGTACTTGTCTAAGAGTTTTTCAGGAAGGAAATCAAGATAGGAAGAAAAAAATTATGTCTGTTAAGCACACATTATACAAAATATTGGACAAAATGTGGAGAATTGCATAAAAAGTTGATATAAATTGGGTGCACCTAATAATCTCCACTTAAAAATACACATGGGGTGCGGGGGCACCTGGGTGGCTCAGTTGGTTAAGCAACTGCCTTCAGCTCAGGTCATGATACTGGAGTCCCAGGATCGAGTCCGCATCCAGCTCCCAGCTCTGCGGGGAGTCTGCTTCTCCCTCTGACCTTCTCCTCTCTCGTGCTCTTGCGCACTCTCTCTCTCAAATAAATAAGTAAAATCTTTTTTAAAAAAGCACATAGGAAAAGGTGTGAATAAAATTTGCCAAAACGTCTACTTCTTTTTTTATATACCTTTATTTCCTAATTATCTGTCATAAACATGTATTATTTTTAGAACTGGAAAGAATAATCAGATCATTCATTCAACTTTTCTATTGACTGTCTGCTATATGCCAGGCATCGCCTGACATACTATTTTGGCTGCGGAGAAGATGGAGGAAATCCCAGCCTTTATGAAGCATATATTCTAGAAGTAAAATGGGAAAATCCATCAAAAATAATTCACATGGTGATAGGTGCTATGGTGAACTTAAGAATGAGATGGTACAGGGGCACCTGGGTGGCTCAGTGGGTTGGAGCCTCTGCCTTTGGCTCGGGTCGTGATCTTAGGGTCCTGGGATCGAGCCCCGCATCGGGCTCTCCGCTCAGCGGGGAGTCTTCTTCCCACCACCCCCCCCCGCCTGCTTCTCTGCCTACTTGTGATCTCTGTCAAATAAATAAATAAAATGCTAAAAAAAAAAAAAAAAAGAATGAGATGGTACAAAGGCACAAGGTGGGAGTGGGGGGCCGGTGTCAATCTGAGCATAAACCAAAAAATGCGTGGAGAAGCACACTACTGCAAGATCTCAGGAAGAAGTGTTCCTGTGTGGGGAACGCTGGGATAAAAGCCTGAAGTAGGGGGGCGCCTGGGTGGCTCAGTGGGTTAAAGCCGCTGCCTTCTGCTTGGGTCGTGATCCCAGCGTCCTGGGATCAAGCCCCGCATCGGGCTCTCTGCTCTGTGGACAGCCTGCTTCCTCCTCTCTCTCTCTGCCTCTCTGCCTACTTGTGATCTCTGTCGGATAAATAAATAAAATCTTAAAAAAAAAAAAAAAGCCTGAAGTAGGAACCAGCTTCAAGTGTTGGAAGAACAGCCTAAAGGTCAGTGACA
>ML110365.1:31712-66158 GCA_003697995.1 Taxidea taxus jeffersonii | reverse complement strand
GGGCGGGGGGGGGGGGGGAGGGGGTGGGGGAGGTGGGGGTGGAGTCTCTTTCTTTTTCTCTTCCACTTTCTCTTCCTCTTCCTCTTTCTCTTTCCTCAGTGTGGTTTCCTCAATGTCTTCTATCACGATTTCACAAACATGGCCATCCTTCTGTAATCAGAGTTCAGAGGAGAAAGCTATCATTAGATGTTCTCTGTACAACTTCATGCCATGTCCATCACATACTCAACTTCCTGCCTGGCCCAGAGTCCCTAGATGTAGAACTTGCATCCTGAGTTAACTGTGGAAATCCACCCTCCCCTGCCTGCAACTTTGGGTGGCTCTCTCTTACACAAAACCGAATGCCCATGACTTGGATATGGATGGTTCAAAGTCCCTCAGGTCTATAATCCCCCAAATTCCCCATGATAGGAGCATGATGGTTCCATTGCTCCCAGGTCTGTACTCTCCCCGCCTCAGCCTGGCAGGAAGAGGGGAGGAAGAGACAGGGATGTGATGTCATAAGAGCACCTGTGACTCGGGCTCCAGGATGGTTCCAGATAGTTGAGTTCTTTTTTGGTGAAAATATGGAAGTCTTGGGACGCCTGGATGGCTCAGTGGGTTAAAGCCTCTGCCTTCGGCTCAGGTCATGATCGCAGGGTCCTGGGATCAAGCACCGAATCGGGCTCTCTGCTCAGCAGGGAGCCTGCTTCCTCCTCTGTCTCTCTGCCTACTTGTGATCTCTTCTGTCAAATAAATAAAATCTTTAAAAAAAAAGACTTTAAAGAAAATATGGAAGTCCTTGCCCACTCTTTCTTACCATTAAGTGCCCAAAAGTTGGCAAAAAAGGCAGCACGCAGAAAAAACTGCCCATGGACACAAAAGTTTATGGACACAGTCATTTCAGGCTGGTGGAGAAAAACACAAATTTGAGACGATTTAAATGAACATTAAGAGAGAATTCAACTAGATACTTTTCATTTCAATCAAACAATGGAACCAAATAATGATTAGAAAGAATGAGTTGGCAGCAAAATCTTAAATACGCAGTTCACTAAAGATTTATGAATGGCTAGGAAACACATTAAAAGTTCCCCAACATCATCAGTCATGACGAAAAGGAAAATCAAAACCACAAGAAGATCCTCCCCGCCGAACACGTCAGAGAAAGGCTAACATAAAAAATACCGACAATGCCAAATATTGGCAAAGACATAACAGCAAAGACAAAAACAGCTGAATCCCTTATGACACTGCTGGCGGGAAGGTAAGGGACAGTTTCTACTGAAGTTCAGCATCGATCCACCCTAGAAGTCAGCGGGTCTGCACCTAGATATTTATACACACAAGAATGAAAACATGTGTCTGCAAAAGAGGTGTGCATGCCTGTTCACAACAACTTTATTCAAAAAGGTCAGCGCTGGAAACAATTCAAACATGCACCAACAGGTGACTGGGCAACGAAATTGTGGTGTATTCATTCACTGACACCCACAGTAAACACAGCGGAACCTCGGAAACATTATGCTACATGAAAGAAGCCAGACATCAAAGAGCATTTACACGATGATTCCACTTATAAAAAGTTGGAAAACAGGCAAAATGGAATTATTGGTAAGATAATTCCAAATGGAGCTTACACCTGGGGTGAGGTATAAGAGGTTTTGCCAGCAAACAGCACAAAGAAAGAGAAATTTGCTACATCTTGTTTTGGGTGGTGGTTGCCTGGGAAAACAGAATCATGAAAACTCATCAAACACCATAAAGAAGCACTCGATAAAGGCACAGTGTATATATAGAGTATATATATATATATATATATAGAGAGAGAGAGAGAGAGAGAGAGAGAGTATATAGAGAGGGGGAGGCCATTTAAGGGTGGAGGGTGTTAGTGTGAAGGTATGAGGTGAGGGGGAAGGGGAAGACAACGGTTGGCTAGAAGAGGCAGGAAGAGTTTGGGACACATGGAAGAGGGAAGGCAGGGAAGCATCTGTTTGGAGACGTAGGTGTTGGACCATCCCAAATGCCAGGCTTGCATCTCTGGATCTCTTTCTTAGCTTAGATCACAGCCCAGAAGTGGTTTTCTTTGGTTGTTGTGGTTGTTTTTTACTATATTGTTACTTTTCTTTTTTTAAAATATTTTTATATTATATTGTTACTTTTCAATTCATTCAAGCAGAAATTTATTTTTTTTTTAAGATTTTATTTACTTATTTATTTGAGAGTGAGACAGAGAGCATGGGGGGCACAGAGGGAGAGGAAGAAGCAGACTCCCCGATGAGCAGGGAGCCTGATGCAGGGCTCGATCTCAGGACCCTGGGATCATAACCTAAGCTGAAGGCAGACGCTTAAGCAGCTGAACCACCCAGGCGCCCATTCAAGCAGAAATTGAAAAAAAAATATTTTTATCAGCTTTTCCAGTTCTTCCCAGCAAAAGGATTAATCCTAATGATTCAGCACACCATCACCTGAAGTGGAAATGTCTCTGGATTATATGCGCTTTTTTCAAATTGAATCACAGTTAACACACCAGTTATGTTCGTTTCAGGAGTACAACACAGTGACTGGACACGTTTAACTCCGGCTCTATGTTCGTCCACTGCCTTATTTTCAACTTTTCATCACGTTTTGTTAACAAAATACAGGTGTCTTCCCCCTCCCCCAGCATTCTTATATTTATTCAAATTCAAAAAATCAAAATTTGATTCTTGTACCGCTAAGGTAAACAGAGCACCTACAATCATAGTGTAGAGCAAACCCCCCAGGGAACCTTCTAGAATAACAGTCACCCTGAAAGAACTCTGAAGACCGAGAGCCACTAATGAAGGAAACTGTTAAAGCCACCCTTCCCCGGGGATGTGGGGCTGGATGCGGGGCCGGGCTCCAGGCCACTCTCGTCCAGCTCAGCCCGCTGGCCATCTCTGAACTGTCCCGACCGCAACAGCTTCTCGTGCTTTCATGCCCCCCTCCCTCTGGACAGTTCTGGAAATCTTGGTTTCTGTGTGTGTGTGCAGGAAAAGTGACAGCACCAAGAGGCACTCAGCGCCATTAGCGCAGGAGCGCGCTTTCCCCAGGAAAGTGACAAACCCGTGTGGGTCGGGGAGGAGCGGTACCAGCTCCCCGAGAATACCCTTTGGGTAACACCATTTCTCTCTCTCTCTTTTTTAAAACAGTATTAAATTCATTATGCTGGCTAACTGAACATAATAAAAAAAACTTAAATTCAGACGCACACAGAACCACAAAAATAGTAATCCATTCTGTTTTATTTTATTTTATTTTTTTTTAAGATTTTACTTATTTATTTGTCAGAGAGAGAGCGAGAGCGAGCGAGAGCGAGCACAGGCAGACAGAGAGGCAGGCAGAGGCAGAGGGAGAAGCAGGCTCCCCAGCGAGCAAGGATCCCGATGTGGGACTCGATCCCACCATGCTGCGATCATGACCTGAGCCGAAGGCAGCCGCTTAACCAACTGAGCCACCCAGGCGTCCCTCCATCATGTTTTATTATGAGCACATCTTGGATTCTTACCCTGCCCTTTTACCAAGGGTATTACCATTTTGGAAACATCTAAACAACATACCTGTCAATCAAAATAATTCTGCAGAACCTTTCTGAAATGACCCAGATAAGAATATGAAATGGTGTTCCCGGGTCCCAGGGTACAGAGTCTCTGCATCCTCCTGGAATTCTAGAAATCTCCAGGGCAGCCATATGCTGAGGGGATCAATGCAGAATGTTCAGCAGGTTTTCCCATGTATCTCAGACAGCTTTCGGCATTTGTGTGAAAGAACTGCTTCCACCTCCTGGAAAAGACCCAATGCAGAGTCAAATCTTGAGGGAAAGCTCAGGGCAGCGGACAAAGGCACCGAACGGTCAGTGAGCCCCAGGGAGCAGCCTCTGGAAAGAGAAGCACCAGGGCAGGGAAGCTGCCACCTGCTGATGACCCTTCTTCGGATGCCCAGGGTCAGTGCGATCCTGGCCCTCCAGGGTGAGAAGATCCGTGAAAGAATCTCACTGTGATGATTCGTCTGGGTCCTCACCACCTCAGCTGAGGGTCGACCCATCTGCTCCTTGGTCAGCTCAAACACCCGCGGGCCACCTGCTGCTGCCTGGCCTCCTCTCTCACCGACAGCTCCCTGAGAGGTATATGCCAGTGGCCTGATCCTCCTGGAGGACTCTCTCCACGTCTTTGTATGCTTTTGTGTACTTGTACTTAACAATGAGTTCACACCTGGTGGCGAACCTCTGCCTCCCGCTGGGGGAGGTGGAATGTTGGGCTTTGCAGAGTTGGAGGGGGGACATTTCAGAGTCTTCTGCTTCAAGAGATGCTCCCTCCAGAAGCAAGACAAGCTGGTCTGGGAGGAACTTTTCAAACCCTTCAGTCTCCCTTTGTTTCTGTTCTCAGGGTCTCTAGCCACTCGTATTCATTTCTCACCTGTGTGAGCCTGGTGCTCCCTCTGCAGTAGCTCAGCCCCAGGAGGGGAGAGTGGGAGCGGGCTGGCTGGCTGGAGAGCAGGAGGAGTGTGCCCCGCCCCCCCAACACCTAAGGCACAGCTCGGGAGGTGGGCGGGAGGAGCGACAAAATGCAGGTGTCTATATTTTTACTAGGTGAATGTGACAGATTCACATTTATCATGATTTCTAATATGACTGAAGTTACAGTGCTACTGTTTCATGGCTTCCATGCCTGGTTTTCCCAGGAAGCAGGCAGCGGAAGAGAGGAACACTTTGTGTTGCAGCCCCTGGGGAGGGATGCGGCAGGCAGCTATTCCTCAGCTCCTGGCCTGGCCTTCCCAGCTGGCTTCTCTGTTGTTGTACCCTGAGTGGAGGGGATGCCTGGACAAGGGATGCAGAAGAGTAAGGCCCAAGGCCTATATTTCTTGGGGACAGGTGTTAGACCAGGTTCCCTGTCCCTATTGGCATCCCAGTGAGCCTGAAACCTAGGGTCTATTTTAGAGAGGAGATTTTCCAGCTCTGTCATCAGGAGCAAGGGCCTCAGGTGGCCTTGACCCAGGCCCCCCTTTCTATGTCACAGATTTCCGTTAAGTAGCCATCAGGTTGAGTAGGCTATGGCACCCTATGTCATGGCCTCCTCTATTTCAAGCTCCATCTGGCTTTGCAGACCATATTGAAGTAACAGGAATCGAGAAAGGACCTGGTAACACTGTCTGGGGGCCAGCCAGTGGCCCTTGAAAAAAAAAATTGGCCTCCAAAAGATAACCATGTCAAATCCCTAGAACCTGGGAAGATTATCTCCAACTATGAAGGATGGGATTAAGTGAAGGGCCAGGAGTTTATCCCGGGTTATCTGGGTAAGACTTCCGTGCCATCACACACATCCTCATCAGAGAGAGGCTGAGGGAGTTTTGAGAGATACAGAAGGAAAGGCGACGTAAAGATAGAAGCAGAGATCACAGCTGAAGCTGGAAGAGGCAGGGAAGGAATTTTCTAGAGCTTCTTGGTGGTTGTGTTGGTGGGGAGGGGTCTGATGCCTCAATTTCATCTGATGCCTGATGCCTCAATTTCAGGCTCCAGTCTACAGAAATGCAAGAGAATACATTTCTATTGTTTTAAGCTCCCACATTTGTGGTAATTTGTTCCAGCAGCCACATAAACTAATACAGCTCCTAAATTTTAAGTAGGGCATGGAAGTCTCTTTTTTGCTTAAGCCAAGTCAGTTTTCTATCATCTGCAACTGAAAGAATTCTAATTCAGACAGGAGTTTAAGAAAGAGGTGGGGGGTGCCTGGGTGGCTCAGTGGGTTGGGCCTCTGCCTTAGGCTCGGGTCATGGTCTCAGGGTCCTGGGATGGAGCCCCACATCGGGCTCTCTGCTCAGCAAGGAGCCTGCTTCCCCCTCTCTCTCTGCCTGCCTCTCTGCCTACTTGTGATCTCTCTCTCTGCCAAATGAATGAATAAAATCTTAAAAAAAAAAAAAAGAAAGAGAGAGAGAGAGAGGCAAAGGGATAGAGTGTTACCTGAGCATAACAGAGGAGGGGAAGCTGAAGGCTGGGGGAAGGGCAGTGCAGTGGGATAAGCCAAATTCCAATATCTAATAGAGCAACACTGGGACTTGTTTGTTTTATGCAAAGACATAAAAATCTTGGCCACATACTAAGAAAGAGTCAAGACAATACGAGGTTGGGGACAAGGGCTAGAAAAACCAGAACTTGCCTGAGGAAGGAGAAGGAAAAAGGAGGGGAATGGTCCTTTCTCAAATCCACGAAATTGCTAAATGTGCAGACAACCCTTTATTGGTACAAGCAAGGGCAGATCGAGCCACGGGGGATGCCCAGCCATGAGGGGGAATGTCTACACATCCTACTGGTAGCAGGTACAGCCATGGGAAGATGTTTACACATTGGGAGAATGTCTAGCCATGGTGGGGGTATCCAGCCTTAATGAGGATGTCCAGTCATGGTTGGGGTGTCCAGTCATGGTTGAGGTGTCCAGTCATGGAGAGACGTCCTGCCATGGGTCCACGGTCAGTTGATTAGGAATGTTCAACCAATAAAGATATCTCTCAGAAGCTCAGCTGAACTGGAAAGAGTTGAGAGCTGGCAGTTATTAGAGTAGATGTCCTGACTGTGACCTTGATGCCCTCAGGGGAAGAGGAGGACAGGAGAGTACTTGAGGCCACTTGAGCCTGAGATGGGTGCCCTGGTTGGTCTTTGAGGCTTCATTGGTTTTTTGGCCTGTGTGGGACCTGTTTTCAATCCTTTGAGGTATATACCCAGAAGTAGGATTGCTGGATGTTATTTTTAATTTATTTGTTTGTTCCAGTTTTAATTTTTGGAGGATCCACCATACTGTTTTCTAGGGTGGCTGCACCATTCTACATTCCCAGCAACAACACATGAAGGCTCTGATTACTCCACATTATCACCCACATTTGTTATTTGCTGGATTTTTTTCCCTTAGCTAGTATCCACTCTCATGAGCGTGAGGCGTGTCTCACTGTTGTTTTGATGTGCACTTCCCCCATGACCAGTGATGTTGAGTCCATCTTTACATGGACTTACTGGCCATCTGTTTGTCTTCTCCAGGTCCTACGCTCATTTTTAAATTGGGTTGTTTCTTGTTGTTGTTGAATTTTAGGAGTTCCCCATATAGTTTAGATATTAATCTCTTACCAGATACATGATTTCAAATATTTTCTCCCATTCTAGGGAGTGCCTTTTTACTCTGATGATAGTATCTTTTGATACACAGAACCGTAGTCGAATTGGTCTATTTTTTCTTTTGTTTCTTGTGCCTTTGGTACCATTTCTTGGATATGGCCAAACCCATGGTACAGCTTTTGCCCTATGTTTTCTTCTGAGAATTTAAGAGAGTTTTAGGTCTTACATTTAGGTGTTTGATCCACTTTGAATTAATTTTTTATATGGTGTTCGGTAAGGGTCCAAATTCCTTCTTTTGCATCCAGAGAAGTAGTGTTCCTGGCCCCATTTTTTTTTTTTTGAAAACACTGTCCTTTCCCTATTGTGTGGTCTTGGCATCGTTGTCATAAACCACTTGACTGGGGCGCCTGGGTGGCTCAGTGGGTTAAAGCCGCTGCCTTCGGCTTGGGTCATGATCCTAGGGTCGTGGGATCGAGCCCCATATCGGGCTCCCTGCTCTGTGGACAGCCTGCTTCCTCCTCTCTCTCTGCCTGCCTCTCTGCCTACTTGTGATGTCTGTCTGTCAAATAAATAAATAAATAAGTCTTTTTAAAAAAAAAAGCCACTTGACCATATACGTGAGGACCGTATATGTGGGCTATCTGTTCTAGTCCATTGGTCTGTCTTTATGCCAGTACCACAATGTTTTGATTACTTTAAAGAAAAACTTTGGTAGTAATTTTTGCAATCAGGAATCAAGCATGTGTGAGTCCTTCAGCTTTGTTCATTTTTAAGACTGTCGTGGCTGTTCAGAGTTCTTTGAGATCCCATATGAATTTTATGTTTTTATTTCTTTTTTATTATTTTATTTTTTTGATTTATTTTATTTTTTTAAAAGATTTTATTTATTTATTTGTTAGAGAGAGAGAGAGAGCACAGGCAGACAGAGAGGCAGGCAGAGGCAGAGGGAGAAGCAGGCTCCCTGCCAAGCAAGGAGCCCGATGTGGGACTCGATCCCAGGACGCTGGGATCATGACCTGAGCCGAAGGCAGCCACTTAACCAACTGAGCCACCCAGGCGTCCCTTTTTAATTTATTTTTAATTAATTTATTTTTATTTATTTTTCAAACAAAAAGTCTCACATATTTGTTACTGAACCAACCCACCAGTGCATAAGCACAGCAGCAGAGAAAAATTATTTCCCCAATAAAGCACATCTGTTGTTCAGGCAGTAGTGATGTTTACTCGTGACCTTCATTCAGCATGAATACATGTGTGCCATCTCATGTGTGATCCCTTACGGACCTAGCGTCGTTCTTCTCCGGTACCTTCTCAGTTGTCGCTGAGGAGCCTGATGTAGGCTGCTGTGGACTGGTTAATATTCTGCAGTGCAGTCCGTTAGAAAGTTTCCTGCAAAAAATCCTCACAGAAATGTGACTAACTCACAACACAAGCCACCAAATGAAACTCGGGTGCTGAAATTTTTCTAGCCTCTGGGGGGAGCTCCTCCACCGGCCAAAATAGATGCCTTGGAAAATGTTTTTGGAAAATGGATGTTTTGAAACATTTCCTTCTATGTGATTTTGTTGCCAAAAAGTTCACTCACAAAAACTCTTACAGCTGAACACTTAAAACTTTGAAAATACAATTTCCTCATCGATGTATCACTGACGTATCTCCCTCCTCCCATCCCCCTCAAATTGTCTTAGTTGTCAGTGTTCTGGACAAAAGAATTAACTGTTAGAAGTATGAAGGGCAGGGAGAATATGATCATTATTGTAAGTGGTTTCAACATCAGTAGCCAAAACTAAGGTCATGGGGGAACTGAACAAGTAATAACAAACAAAATTCATGAGACTCACATAGAACTTTAGATTTTTCAAATAGAGTGATCATTTATTTCATACGTCCATAGAATGTTTACAAAGGAGTGGCACACACTTGGCCTGCAAGAAAAGCTTAATTTACAAGTATAGTCAGTGATCATGTGTAGTTATCTCAGAAACAAATCAGTTAAAAAATTTTTAAAGTCTCATCTCATTGAAAATTAAGGAAAACCTTCGATGGAAGGCAAAACCAAAATAGAATTGCAAACTACCAAAAAAGCAAAAAGAAAAAGAAGACTACTTCTTCTTTTTTGCTGAAAAGAGCTTACTTCCTAACAAAGTCTGGGTTGGAGGGGCTGCCATAGTGTTGAATCCCTCCAATTATCAAGGAAGAAAGACCAAAAATATGGAAACCCAGCACTCATCCCTCAAAAGAAAACAGAAACAAAAACAGAATCCAAAAGAAATGAGGACAAAGAAGATAATAATATGTCTTTTTAAAAATTCACATATAACATATTATTTGTGTCAGGGGTACAGGTCTGTGACTCATCAGTCTTACACAGTTCACAGCACTCAACATAGCACATACCCTTCCAGTGTTCACCACCCAGCCACCCCATCCCTTCCACCACCGTCTCCTCCAGCGACCCTCAGTTTGTTTCCTTATGGTTTGTCTCCCTCTCTGGTTTTGTCTTGGTTCGTTTTTCCCTCCCTTCCCTTATGATCCTCTGTCTTGTTTCTCAAATTCCTCATATCAATAAGGTCATATGATAATTATCTTTCTTTGATTGACTTATTTTGCTTAGCATAATAGCTTCTAGTTCCAACCATGTCATTGCAAATGGCAAGATTTTGGTTTTTTGATGGCTGCATAGTATTCCTGTGTGTGTGTGTGTGTGTGTGTGTGTGTGTGTAGATATATATATATATGTAGCATCTTAAAGAAGGTAAAAATGAAAAGAAAAGTTCAAATTACTGAAAGAGAAACTCTCCCCTTTTAAAAAAAAATCACAGGAAAGATAAATGAGCTTAAAAGCTGTTATTTGAAAAAGACTAATAAAATAGATGAATTTTATGAACCAGATGTTTTTTTAAGAGAGAGGGTAAAAATATAGAAGATAGGAAGTGAGAGCTGAGGACATGACTATAGATGTAGGGAAAATTAAAATTATTTGGAGAGAATATTCTGTGCAATTTTATGGCTAACCAAATTTTAAACTATTGAGGAAATGGATGATTTCCTAGCAAAATATAAATTATCAAAATCAACCCAAGAAAAGTTGGAAACTTGAACAGCTCAATTACCACAGAAGATTATATTTTTTATGTATTAAATATTGCCTAGGAACCAGATGGTTTCATGGCTGAGTCTTATTTAACATTTACAAAGGCGACAATTTCAAATCTATTTAAATGATTCCACATAACAGAAAAAAAGAGGGAAAAGTCTCCAATTCATTTCATGAAGCCAACTTAACATTAACACCAAATCTGATAAAGATAGGCTCCATAAAGAAAGCTAGATAGACCAGGGTTGGCAAACTTTCCCTGTAAAGAGCCAAATCATCTATATTTAAGGTTTGCAGGCCATACGGTGTCTGTGGCAACTACTCAGCTCTGTGTTGGAGCTCAAAGGCAGCCACAGACATTATGTAAATAGATGAGTGCAGTAGTGTTCCAATAAATCTTTATTATGGACACTGAAATTTAAATTTGATATAATTTTCAAGTGTCACAAAATATTCTTCTTCTTCTGGTTGGTTGTTTTTTTTTTTTTTTTTTTTACCCCACCTTTTAAAATGTTAAAAAGATTCTTTAGTTGTTGGGTTTTCCCAAAATGGGACTTGGGCCGGACTTAGCCTGGTACCGGGGGGGTGGGGGGGTGGGGGAAGTAGCAGATTGCCGACCCAGGACCAATGTAATAGCCCAATCTCACTCATCATTATAGATGTAAAAATATAAAATAAAACATTACCGGGGCACCTGGGTGGCACAGTGGGTTAAGCATCTGCCTTTGGCTCAGATCATGATCCCAAGGTCCTGGGATTGAGCCCTGCATTGGGCTCCCTGCTCAGCGAGAAGCCTGCTCCTCCCTCTCCCTCTGCTGCTTCCCCTGCTTGTGCTTGCTCTCTCTCTCTCTCTGTCAAATGAATAAAATAAATCTTTAAAATTGCAATATGTCAAAAGAATACTGCAATAAGATGAAATAAAGTTTATTCTAGGAATGTCTTGATCATCAGGAAGAATTAGCATATGTCCTTAGTGAACAATTTAAAGGAAGAAGGAACAGCCTCTTGATCAAATCAATATATGCTAAAAGGATGCTTATTAAGTTCAGCAGCTGATCTTAATAACACTCTGGGTAAAACTGGAATAGGAAGGAACTACTTGAAATTGATGAAAGCTTATTTTGTTTTGTTTGAGGCAAACAGCATTCCAAATGGTGGGGGGAAAGAAAACCATGACCAATAAAATCAGGACTCTAACAAGGATGCCTTCTATCATTCCTATTATACTCGGTATTTCGGTATCAGCAAATGCATAGATTGGGAAGATCAGTATAAAGTTTGAAAAGGAAATAAAAATTATTTCTTTCTGGTGCTGATATGATCATATACCTAGAAATTCCAAGAGAATCCAATGAGAAAAAGCAATAGATGAGAAGTAATAGAAAATCTGGGGGTGCCTGGGTGGCTCGGTGGGTTGAGCCTCTGCCTTTGGCTTGGGTTGTGATCGAGTCCCGTGGCGGGCTCTCTGCTCAGCAGAGAGCCTGATTCCCTCTCTCTCTCTGCCTGCCTCTCTGCCTACTTGTGGTATCTCTCTCTGTGTGTCAAACAAATAAATAAAATCTTTTAAAAAAAAGAAAATTTGGTATGTGGCTTGATATAAAATAAATATGTAGAAATCAGTGATGTTTCTTCATTTTAAGAGTAATCAAATGGAAATTGGGTTGGAAAAACATTCTATCCACAACAATAACAACAAACTATTAAATATTTAAGAATAAATTAAAGTGTAAGGACAAAAAAAACATAAGATGGGGGGGCGATATAGGACCAAAGTTTTTATATACTATTGAAACTAAACTGTATTAATTTGACTAGGTTGCGGTAATTTAAGATGCTCATTGTAATTCTCAGAGTGACACTAATAAAAAATTTAAAAATATATAGTAAAGGAAATAAGAAAGAAATCAAAATGGTAAACTAGAAAATCTAACACAAAAGAGAGCAGTAAGGGAGGAATTAAAATATAGACATATAGAAAACAAACAGCAAAATGGCAGAAGGAAGTTTTCTTATCAATGATTACATTAAGGAGGTTAAACTCTCCAATCAGAAAGCAGAGGACAGGGGCACCTGGGTGGCTCAGTGGGTTAAAGCCTCTGCCTTCCGCTCAGGTCATGATCTCAGGGTCCTGGGATCGAGCCCCGCATCGGGCTCTCTGCTCAGCGGGGAGCCTGCTTCCCCTTCTCTCTCTGCCTGCCTCTCTGCCTACTTGTGATATCTTTCTGTCAAATAAATAAAATATTAAAAAAAAAGAAAGCAGAGGACAACAGAAGAGATTCAAAAACAAAACAAAACAGGATGCTTGGGGGCTCCTTTGGTTAAGTGTCCAAGGTTCAATTTTGGCTCAAGTCATGATCTCAGAGTTGTGAGTTTAAGTCCCGTGTTAGGCTCTACACTGGGGCATGGAGCCTTTTTAAGATTCTCTCCCTCTCCTTCTGTCCCTCCCCCCTTTTCCCTCTCTAAAATTAGAAACAAAAAACACACAGTCCAACTATATTTTGTCTACAAGACACTCTCTTTGCATCCAAGAACACAAGTTGAAAGTGGAAGGATGGAAAAAGTTATCCCAGGCAAGCCATATACCAAAAGAGATTTGGGTAGATACACTAACGTCAGACACAGTAGACTTTAAGACAAAAATTGTACAAGAGACAAAAAAGACATTATATAGTGATACAAGGGTCAATCTATCAAGAATATGTAATAATTATAAACACATATGCACGTAACAAGAGTCCCAAAACATAGGAAGCAAAAACTGACAGAAATCGTGGGAGAAAATGGAAAGTTCAACAATAATAGTTGGAGACTAATCAATAAGTCAATTAGATGAAAGATGGACAAGGAGATGGAAGATGTGGACATCCCTAAATAGCCAGAAGACCTGGCAGACCTCTACAGAACACCCCACCCAACAACAGCAGAATCTACATTCTCCTCGAGGGCACGTTAAACATTCTTCAGGACACACCCTATATAAGGCCACAAAACAAGTCTCATAAATTAAGAAAGACTGAAATCACATAGAGTATCTTCTTAGCCAGAGCAGAAGGATAATAGAAATATACAGGAATAGCAAAATATTAATAAAAATTAATCATTTGTAATAGAAGGAAATCTGGAGAATTTACCACTTTGTGGAAATCAAAAACACACTTTAAGGGTGTCTGGGTGTCTCAGTCAGTTAAGCATCAGACTCTTGATTTTGGCTGAGGTCATGATCTCAGGGTCATGAGATCAAGCCCTGCAATGGGCTTGGTGCTCAGCTAGGAGTCTGCTTGAGTTTCTCTTTCTCTCTCCCTCTGCCCCTCCCCTAGCTCACGCACATGCACACTCTCTCTAAATAAATAAATAAAATCTTTAAAAAAAAAACACTTTTAGATGACTAATGGATCAAAAAGAAGTCACAAGAAAACTTAGAAAATACCTTTACATGATTAAAAAAAGCCCCACAACATCCCCAAATGAGGGGTGATGCTTAGAGGGAAATTTATAACTATAAATCCCTCCATTAAAAAAGAAGTACCTTGGGGCGCCTGGCTGACTCAGTTGGAAGAACGTGTGACTCTTGATCTCAGGATCATAAGTTCAAGCCCCACATTCAAGGTAGAGATTACTTAAATAAACTTAAAAAAATTTTTCAAAGTAATAAAACTTCCACTTCAAAAAACTAGAAAAAAGAAGAGCAAACTAAATGCAAAAGAAGCAGAGGGATAGAAATAATAAAGATTAGAGCTGAGATGGACAAAATA
The DNA here is from genome assembly GCA_003697995.1 of Taxidea taxus jeffersonii. Classification (NCBI taxonomy): domain Eukaryota; kingdom Metazoa; phylum Chordata; class Mammalia; order Carnivora; family Mustelidae; genus Taxidea; species Taxidea taxus. The sequence goes on along the minus strand of ML110365.1, from coordinate 52,210 downwards.
GAAAATAGAAAAACAACAGGGGTGCCAGGGTGGCTCAGCCAGTTAAGCATTTGACTCTTGCTTTTGGCTTGGGTTGTGATCTCAGAGTCGTGAGATCAAGCCTGGAGTTGGGCTCCATGTTCGGCATGGAATCTGCTTGGGGTTCTCTCTCCCTCTCAAGAGCCTCTGCCCCTCCCGCTCATGCTCTCTCTCTTTCTCTCAAATAAGTAAATAAATCTTAAAAAAAAAACCAGATCAATAAAAACAAAAGTTGATTCTCTAAAAAGACCAACAGAATTGAAAAACTCTTTGCTAGACTGAACAAGTGAAAAGAGAAAAGACTCGATTTACTAAAATCGGGAATGAAAGTAGGGCCCTTATAAAATAAAAAAGATCATAAGAGGGGCACCTGGGTGGCTCAGTGGGTTAAATCCTCTGCCTTCAGCTCAGGTCATGATTCCAGGGTCCTGGGATCAAGGCCCGCATCGGGCTCTCTGCTCAGCAGGTAGCCTGCTTCCCCCTCTCTGTCTGCCTCTCTGCCTACTTGTGATCTCTGTCTGTCAAATAAATAAATAAAATCTTTAAAACAAAAAGAGAATTCTTATAAAGAATTCTTATAAGAGAATCTTATAAACAACTGTATGCCAGCAAATTAGATAACCACGGTGAAACAGGCAAATTCCTAGACACACACAAAGAAACAAAACTGACGGAAGAAGAAACAGAAAATCTGAAAAGGCCTACCACAAGGAAAGAGATTAAAGCAGCAATTTAAATATTGCCAATAAAGAGAAGTCCAGGCCTAGTCAACTTCATGGGTGAATTTTATCAAACATTAAAGGACAGATACCATTCATTCTAACATGTTTCCCAAAAAGTGAAGAGAAGGGAATGCTTCCTAACTCATTCTTTGAGGCCAGTGTTGCCATAACACCAATGCCAGACAAAGAAACCATAAGACCATAAAAAAAAAATACACAAAAAACTAAAGACCAATAATAATTATGAGTACAATGCAAAAAGTTTAGCAAAATACTAAGAATCAAATCCAAGAGCATATTTAAAGGATTATATGCTGTGACCTAAGGGGATTTATCCCAGGAATGCAAGCAAGGTAGATGCAACATGTGAAAATCTATATAAATAGAATAAAGGGGGAAAATCACATGATCATCTCAATTGATACAGAAAAAGAATTTGACAAAATCTAATAGCCCTTCATGGTAAAAAAAAAAAAAAGGAAGAAAGAAAATTCAATAAGCTAGGAGTAGAAGGAAGTTTCTCAACCTGATAAAGAGAAGCTATGAAAAACCCACAACTGACATCATACTTAATGGTGAAAGACAACATTTTTTCCTCTAAGATGAGGAATGGACAAAGATATCTGCTTTCATCACTGCTATTCAACATTGTATCGGAAGTTTTAGCTAAGGCAATTGAGAATTAAAATGCATCCCAACTGGAAGAGTAGAAGCAAAACTTTCCCTACTTGCAGTTCACATGATCTTACATATAGAAAATGCGAAAGAATCCATCAAATAATTATTACAGTTAATAAACTAATTCAGCAAAGTTGTAACATACAAATAAACACACACAAATCATTTGTATTTCCATGCACCAGCAATGGAAATTTCAGAAATGAAATTAAGGAAATAATTGTATTTATAGTAACATCAAAAAGAATAAAAATCCTTAAGAATAAATTTAACCAAGCAGGTGCAAGACTTGTATACTTAAAACCATAAAATACTGTTTAAAGAAATTAAAGGAGACCTAAACACATGGCAAAATATTCTGTGTTCGTGGGTCAGAAGACTTAATATTCCCTAAATTGAATTACGGAGTCAACACTATCCCTTTCGTTCCCATTGCCTTTTTTTTTTTTAACGGAAGTGGAAAGCTAATCTTCAAGTTCATATGGAATTGCAAAGGCCTCAGAATAACCAAAACAACCTTGAAAAAAGATAAAGTTGGAGGACACAAACTTCTTAATTTGAAAACTTATTGATAAGCCACAGTATTCAAGATAGTGTGGTACTGGTATAAAGATAGACATGTAGATCAATGGATTAGAATTGAAAGACCAGAAATAAACCAATAGCTCTATGTTCAACTGATTTTCAACAAGGCTACCAAGAGTCAGGGGAAATAATAATCTTTTCAAAGAATGGTCCCTGGACAACAGGGTAACACTCCCCCCCCTTCTGTTGGATTCTTATCTCACAGCATATACAAATATTAACTCACAACTGAAGTCCTAAAGGTGAGAAATAAAACTATAAAACTCTTAGAAGAAAACACAAGAGTAATCCTCATGACCTTTGGATTTGGCAGTGGATTCTTAGCTGTGACACCAAAGCACAAACAACAGAAGAAAAATAAATAAATTGGACATCATCAAAAGTAGGAACTGTCGTGCATCAAAGGCCATTAATGAAGGAAGTGAAAAGACAACCTGCAAAATGGGTGAAAATATTTTCAAATCATATATCTGATAAGGACCCAGTGTCCAGAATATATAAAGAACTGTTACAACTCAACAACAAGACAAAGAAGCCAATTAAATAAGTGGTCAACAGACTTGAATAGACATTTCTCCAAAAATATACCAATGTCCCCAAAAGCCCATGAAAAGGTGCTCAACTTGGGCCACCTGGGTGGCTCAATGGGTTGGGGCCTCTGCCTTCAGCTCAAGTCATGATCTCAGGGTCCTGGGATTGAGCCCCATGTCAGGTTCTCTGCTCAGCAGGAAGTCTGCTTCCCTTCCTCTCTCTCTGCCTGCCTCTCTGCCTACTTGTGATCTCTGTCTGTCAAATAAATAAATAAAATCTTAAAAAAAAAGAAAAGGTGTTCAACATCATTTATCGTGGGGAAATGCAAACCACAACCCCAAATAAGATGCTACAGGGTTTTTTTTGGTTTTTTTTTTTTTAAAGATTTTATTCATTTATTTGACAGACAGAGATCACAAGTAGGCAGAGAGGCAGGCAGAGAGAGAGGAGGAAGCAGGCTCCCCGCAGAGCAGAGAGCCCGACGTGGGGCTCGATCCGAGGACCCTGAGACCATGACCTGAGCCAAAGGCAGCGGCTTAATCCACTGAGCCACCCAGGCACCCCAAGATGCTACAGTTTTTTTAAATGGGAAATAACAAGTCTCCACATGTTGGCAAGCATGTGGAGACTGGTGGGAACGCAAAATGGCCCGGCTGCTGTGGAAAACAGTCTGGTGGTTCCTCAAAGGTTAATCACAGAATTCCCACGTGGCCTCGCAATTCCGCTCTTGAGAGTATAACTAAATGCACTGAAAACAGGTGTTCAAACTCATACTCGTACACAAGTGCTCAGAGCAATGGTATTCACAATCACCAAAGAGGGAAAAACACTCAGTAACCTGCCAGTTGATGAATGGACACACAAAGCGTGGTCCATCCACGCAGTGGAGTAGTATTCAGCTGCAGAAAGGAACGAAGGACTGACACATGCCATGTATACCCCGATGAACCTGGAACACACACAAAGTGAAAGAAGCCAGGCGTGTGGTCTCAGATTCCATTATAGGCAACATCTGAAGTAGAGTCTAAAAGCAGATTCGCAGTCACCAGGGCCTGGGGTGACAGAAGGGTAATGGGGACTGACTGTTTAATGGCTATGTGGTTTCTGTCTGGGGGGACGAAATTAGAATTAAAACATATGGAAGACAGAAACTGGAAGTTGATAGTGGCGACACTGTACAGCACCGTGTGGGTACTAGAAGCCACTGGATTATACACTTTAAAATGGGTAAAATGTTATGTTCTATGATTTTTGTTATTTCAACCAACTTAAAAAGATACATAAAAACACCCCAAACAGTCTTAAATTTCTTTAGATACATGGATGTAGTGTGTCTATAAAGGCGTAACTCATCATTCAGGATGCCCTCCAAGCAGGGAGTGGTAATAACGTAAAAAAGGATTGCTGAAGGAAATTTCAGATTCAAATGTATGAGTTAAAAATGAATTATTGAAATTGATAAATTCAGGGTGCTTGGGTGACTCAGTCGTTAAACATCTGCCTTCGGCTCAGGTCATGATCCCAGGGTCCTGGGATCGAGCCCCACATTGGGCTCCCCGCTCTGTGGGGAGCCTGCTTCTTCCTCTCCCTCTGCCTCTCCACCTCACATGTGCTTTCTTTCTCACACTCTCTCAAATAAATAAGTAAAATCTTAAAAATAAATAAATAAATAAAATTTTAAAAGATTTTATTTATTTATTTGACACAAAGAGAGATCACAAGTAGGCAGAGAGGCAGGCAGAGAGAGGGGGTGGGGAAGCAGGCTCCCCGCTGAGCAGAGAACCCGATGTGGGACTCGATCCCAGGACCCTGAGATCATGATCTGAGCCGAAGGCAGAGGCTTAACCCTCTGAGCCACCCAGGCGTCCCAATAAATAATTTTTAATACAGAATTTAAGCTAATTTGTGCATGGTATAAATTCTGGAGGAAGAGCTTCGGGGACAGATTTCATGGAACATTCACTTTCCATCTTATGTGTTTCTGCATTATTTGAAATTTAAGTAACAGGTAAACCATATTTATAATCAGAGCAAGAATTCAAGCAGAAGAGAGCCGGCGGCTGGGGAGGAGAGAACTGATGAAACAGAGGCCAAGTCTTGTGCTCTGTGATCTGACCCCTCGGCCCCACCTGCTGCCACTGTGTGAATATCCGCAAAAGCGTGAACATAAAAGGGATGAGCAGGTTCTTCCAGGGATTTCTAAGCAGGAGACAAAGCCAGAATATTCTGGCAACAACCCAACCAGGCCAGAGTTGGAGTAAGGGAGAGATCCACAAGGAATAGTGGAATCTGGCAACCTGGACCAGATGGAGTGAGCCTCAGAACACCGGCCCCAGCCCCAGCCTGTGGATCTCTTCTGCACAGGCTGGTGGACTGGGCTGGGAGTGAATGTATGTCTGATGCCATCAGACATACATTCTGATGTATACTGATGATGTATACATACATACATGGGGGCCCTTAAGAGACTGATACCAGTGCTCTGCTCACCCAGAGTGACAGTCATTGAAGGAAGCAATAGGGTCTTCTGCTTATTGGACTTTTTTTAAAAAGATTTTTTAAAAAAATTATTTATTCAATAGACAGAGATCACAAGTAGGCAGAGAAGGAAAGGGAAGCAGGCTCCCCACTGAGCAGAGAGCCCGATGCGGGGCTCAATTCCTGGACCCTGGGATCATGACCTGAGCCCAAGGCAGAGGATTTAACCCACTGAGCCACCCAGGCACCCCCTGCCTATTGGACTTTTAACATGAGGCAAAAGTGGTTGTGTGATTGAAAATAGGGTCAGAACCTGTGAGACACCCCAATGGCAGTGCCATGGCCATGAGGACAAGTGATCAGGCGAGGCCTCAAATACACAAAAACAGGAGCCGCAGACAGTGCACAGGCCAACAGGCAGTGGGCCCCCAGCAAACCTGCATGCAGAACAATGAATGTTGGGACACATGCTGAAGCCAGAGCCAGAATGGCCTTCTAAACCCCGAAGGACTCCCAGCATCTCTGCATCACCTGTGTCTGTGCTTCCGGTCCTAACTCTGAATCCTAGAAACACAGCTTTCCCTGAGCTCCCAGGAGACCAGGCTGCACAAGGCAGGGCAGAGCCAGGTTTTGTGGGACCTGATGCTTATATAATTTGGAAGGCCTACTTTAAGAAAAAGAATGCAAAATTATAGGCTTGAAATTAGGCAAGTGAATATGTAGGACAAATAAAGAAATTGCAACCAATTGTAAATTTTCAAAAGTCAGAAAATACCAAAGCATTACACAGTGTTTATATCAAACCACTATTCCCCATCTATCATGGTTTTCCAACATTTTTTTGCAGCATAACCTGTGAGTATTTCTTCATATGATGATTTTGCAATGTCGTTTTTTATAAAAGCGTGTTTATTTTGGATGGAACGGATGCATAAAATGTGATTTCTCACGCTGCCTTCCACCCTGCATAGCAGCTCCCCTAGCTGATGCCCTGAAATCACAGGAATTCTGATTAATTCTCTTTCACCGAATTCACACCAAAATAAGAAAAAAAGTGTGGTATGCTTTATAATTGTCTCACTGTGTTATCAAGTATATTCCCAATGAGAGAACTTCAGTTTTAATCAGGCGTCAGTGAGAACAGAATCTTCCATTTATGGTTTTACATATCTGATAACAAGAACTTTCTACAGACCGGCTCTTGTCTCCACACTTTTCAAACCTCCCTTTTCCTCCCCCGCCCACCTACTTCTGGTGCCAAGTGCTGGGGGACACGTTCATATCTTTCCTATCACTGTAGCACCCTGTGTCCCCCTAAACTCATCCCATGGCACGGTAACAGGTAGGAAACCTCTAGGAAGCCATTTCTAATGGAACGGCTAGCAAGGACATGTCTATTCCCAGGGGTGACTGTGAACCCCACAAATCTGCCTCATTTAACCCAAAGCAAGAAGGCACATCCTTAGTCATGTCCCAAAAGAGGCTGCAGCCCGTTCCGCACCACCCAATAGAAGGGTGACAGGGGCACCAGAGAGGTGGAGACAGAGGCCCTCTCCAGTTGCAGCTAAGGGACCTTGCTTCCCCAAATTTTACATGAAATCATACTCGCTCGCCAACACAGTGCTTGGAGGCCCTCCCACAGGCTTTGCCACTTGAGCTTCTGGAAATCCAAACCAGCTATGGGTTAGAGTTGTGTGCCTCTCTCTCTGCTCCCACTGGCAGGAGCAGAAAGACGTGACCGGAAGGCATAGAAAGATCAGGACTCAGGATGCCACTGGGGTCTGAGAAATATACCGCAAGCAAGAGATAAGGGCAGGATCCCCAAATGATGGGAACCAACAAACGAGGGGACTGGCCAATCTGTGAGGAGACACGAGCAAGAGGCGAGAGGAGATGAGGCAAAAATGTGTAGGGACAGGACCTGATGAGGGGAGACTTGTGTGCAGGTGGGCGGGGTCTAATGAGGGGGGTGACTAACAGTTGAGGGCGGGGCTAAAGACCCAGGTGTCCTAACCGACAGATGAGTGGACTCTGAAGACCAGGGCCATGGACACACAAAATGTGAGTAAGGCCCACCTGGCAGGGGTCTGCCCCGTGGATGATGAGCCGTGACTTCCAGTGAGTGGGAGACTGGAAATCAGACGGATGGGCCTGGAAATGAGGGGGCAGGGCCACTTGGGCCGGGCCCCCCTCTTCCCAGCCCCACAGACGGGGACAGCAAGGGGAGGGTGCCCCACTGAGCATCTCCGTGTTCTTCCCTCCCCGATCAGTCGGAGAAGGCAGCCATAAAGATTCAGTCATGGTGGCGTGGCCACATGGTGCGCCGGTCGTTACTGCACGCAGCTCTCAGGGCCTGGGTCATCCAGTGCTGGTGGAGGTCGGTGCAGGCCAAGATGCTGGAGCAGAGACGGCGCCTGGCACTAAGACTCTACACCTGCCAGGAGTGGGCAGTGGTGAAGGTGCAGGCGCAGGTCCGAATGTGGCAGGCCCGCAGACGGTTTCTCCAGGCGCGCCAGGCAGCCTGCGTCATCCAGTCTCACTGGCGCTGGCACACCAGCCAAACCCGGGGCCTGATCCGGGGCCGCTATGAGGTCAAAGCCAGCCGGCTGGAGCTTGACATCGAAATCCTCTTGACCTAGGGAGCTAGCAGAGCCAAGGAGACTGGATCTCTCTTCCAATAAAGACACTTACTGACCTCAGTCTTGTCCTTTGGAAATCAGACCCATAAAAGAGGGATCCACCCCAAAGTCATGGTCTAGAGCCCGTCCCAGGGCACGACACCCTAGACCCTGTCACCTACTGCAAACCTGAGTCATCTTGCACCCCAAAGAGACGCCCACGGCCCAGGATGGGCTCTGACACCTCAGCCAGCCTGGCTCAGCCAGGCTCTGCACTGGGCTTAATTTTTTGGCAGCCCCTCCCCTGGCTTCTCCATTCAGGGTAGTACACCAGAGAGGATGCAGCTAGAGACAGCTGGGAAAGCCAGGATTCCACAGCCCTGTGCCAGGCAGGGCCCTAGGGGCCAGCGCAGGCTTGGCAGGGAGATGGGAGGACAGGGCACCCAGCTGAGCAACAGCCTGCCAGGCTCTGTGCCTTCCTGTGGGCTAGTCCTCCAGAGCCATCCCTGGGGAGGGCTGGGCCAGGACTGAGGAGCAGCAGCTGTGCGGGCTGCTTTGGCCCCAGGGGCTGAGAAGAGGCTTCTCTCCCCTCTGCTGGCCATTTCTGGGGAGATTCAGAAGTGGTGGGGGAGGGGAGAGAAAGCCCCAGAAGGTGGGGCTGAGGAAACAGGCAGAGGGAGTCCAGGGGCGGGCAAGAGAAAGGACTGTCCCTCGGCCACTGGAAGTCATTGGTTTGGGGATCTTACCACATCCTCAGAAGCAGCTGTACTGGCGCCCCCTCAAGATCCCCTGTATTGGCCCCAGTCCTCCCACACACTGCCGAAGCCTCCACAAGGTCGGCCTCAAGGGGGTGCCGAGGGGCCTCCACTGGCTGAGTCTGCTCCTAACAGGCAGCCTCTAGGCTCAGCCCTCCGTGTACCAGTCTCTCACAGCCTCTGCTCTGATGTTCAAGGTCCCTCAGATGTTTGTCTTGGAAGCTGCCTCCCAGAAGTCTGAGGCTCGTGACCTTCCCTAGGGGTCTGCGATGGGTGGCCTTGCCCAAGGGGTGGGAGGACCAGCTGGGGAGATCCTCATGGGCCTGGCAAGTGGGTAAGGATTTCCCTCTCCTCAGAGCTGTGTGTGTTTGGGGCTCAGGGCAGTGTCTCCGGCACAGCTGTGGCAGGCATGGGGATTCAGGGATCAGTCAGACACCAGCCTTCAGTAGCTGCAGGTGGCCATGGCGCAGCCAGGTATCTGCTCTTCCAGAGGAGCCCCTTCAGGAGTTTTGGGTACGGCTCTCACCTGTCCGCCTTGCAGGAGCGAGTGGTAGGAGGCTAGTTAGGTCTGCATGCCTGGCAGGACAGAATTCTGCCTGACAGCGCCTGCAGCCACCACTGCTGCAGTGAGAGGTGGTTAAACCCAAGGTTGGCAAGGCTCGAAGTGTCTGATTCTTAACCTTCATTGGACACTGGAATTCTCTGGGACACAGAACATACCAACGCCTGGGCCTGCCCACAGATTCTGTTTAAGTGGTCTCGGGGGAGGCCTGGGCACAATTTGGAAACTGCTGAGTTTTTGTTGTTCTTTTTTTTTTTTTTTAAGACTGTATTTATCTATTTGACAGAGAGAGAGAGAGGGAGGGAGGGAAAGAACAAGCAGGCAGAGCAGCAGGCAGAGGGAGAGGGAGAAGCAGGCTCCCTGCCTAGCAGGGAGCCTGATGGAGCACTCGATCCCAGGACCCTGGGATCACGACCTGAGCCAAAGGCAGCCGCGTAACTGACTGAGGCCTTCCCAGCCGCAGGCAGAGGAAGTGAATGAGATGTAGAATGGGAGTCCACAGACAGGACCCCCATTAGCACCCAGGTCCACCAGAGTTGGCCTAGACGGGTGAAACAACCCATAGCTCCTCACAGAGGTGAGGTGGCAGGCAGGACCTTCAGAGGCAGACACCTTCCCGGAATGTCACAGAGCCCCCCTCCTCTTCCCTGCTGCCATTGAGGATTGGGCTGCCAAGAAAATCTCCCTGAGAATACACTGCAACCCCAGAAGTGAGGATGGGGGGGCAGTGATGCTGGCAGACTTGGGGCCGCCTGAGGGCACTCTGAGGAACTCTGTATCCCCATTCTTGCTCCTCCCCTAGGTGACACTGTGTCCCCAAGAGATAGGTGCCTTAGGCCTGATCAACAAAGAAACCTATTGACCCTCAGACTGGTCCAGCATAATGGGCCCCTAAGAAGACAGTTCAGCAACTGAGGGCCCATCCTCTTCTGGTCCCTTCCAGCCCTGAAATAGGATTCCCAGGTGGCATTTCATCTCCTTGCTCCCAGGATGCCTACCCTGTGCTTTCAAGGCCCTCACACGATCCATCTCCAACCTCAGCTCTGATCCCACCGTTCAAGTCTCCATCCTGACTTGGGTTCTGCTTCTCTCTGTCCCACATGGCAAACCCAAAATGAGATGGCACCACGCCATTTCCAGATTTACAGTAAAGCTACAGTAATCAAGACAATGTGGTATTGTTGAAAGAACAGACAAATAGATCAATGGAACTGAAGAGAGAGCCCAGAAATAGGCCCACACAGATACAGTCAACTGAACTTGGAAAAATGAGCAAAGGCAATCCAATGGAGAAAGTTTTTACAACGAATGATGTTGTAAAAAAAAAAAAAATGAAGCTAGACATAGACCTTACATCCATCACAAAAATTAACTCAGAATGGATCACAGAAGTATAATACTCCCAGAGCCATGAACGAAATAACCAGCAAGTTAGACTTTATTAAAATAAAAACTTCTGTTCTGCAGAAGACACTGGTGAGAGAATGAGAAGACAAGCCTCAGACTGGAAGAAAATACTTGCAAAAGACACATCTGACAAAGACTGGTTGTCTAAAAAAGACAAAGGACTAGGAGTGCCTGGGTGGCTCAGTGGGTTAAGCCTCTGCCTTTGGCTCAGGTCATGATCTCAGGGTCCTGGGATCGAACCCCCTGCATCGAGCTCTCTGCTCAGCAGAGAGCCTACTTACCCCTCTCTCTCTGCCTGCCTCTCTGCCTATTTGTGATCTCTCTCTCTGTCAAATAAACAGATAAAATCTTTAAAAAAAGAAAGACAAAAGACCCTAAAAACTCAACACTAAGCAAATGAACAACTCATTAAAAATTAAGAAAATTCTGAGCAATGTACAGATGGCAAATAGGCCTATGAAAAGATGTGCCACATCATACATTATTACAGAATTGAAAATTAAAAATTAAATTAAATTTAAAAATTTAAAATTTAAAATTTAAATTTAAAAATTTTTAAATGAAATCGCCCTATACATCTATTATTAGGAAGTCTAAAGTCCAAAACACTGATAGCACCAAACATGGAGAAACAGGAACTCTCATTCAGTGCTGGTGGGAATGCAAAATGCAAAAAAAGAAAAAAAATACACTCTGGGAGACACTGTAAGCAGTTTAATACAAAACTAAAGTAGGCTTCCCCATAGGATCCAGCAACTGAACTTCTTTGAATTTAATCAAGTGAATTGAATGTCTACACAAAATCTGCATATGAATGTTTACAACAGTTGTATTCACGATTGTCAAAAGTTGAAAGCAACCAAGAAGTCCTTCCCATGGGTGAACTGAGAGACCTCCTGCCATGCATCCACACCACGATGGAATATTTAGTGAGAAAAAGAAATGAGCTCTCAAGCCATGAAAAAGATAGGAAGGAAACTTACATGCATATGGTGAGGTGAAAGTGGTCTGGAAAGGCTACATATTACATGGTTCCAGCTATATGACATCCTGGAAAAGGCAACAGAGAGAGTAAATGGTTGGGCGGTGTTTGGTGGAGGAAATGAGGGATGAATAGGTGAAGAACAGGAAATTTTATGGTATTAGAACTATTTTGTATGATAGTATAAATGCAGATACATGAAATTATATATGTCATTGACAAAAACCATAGAGTTACATACACAAAGTGAACTCTAATCTAAATTATGGACTTCAGTTAATAATAAGAGATCAATATCAGTTTATCAATTATAATAAATGTAGCACACCAATACATGATGTTAATAAGTTAAACTGTGTGCAGCAGGGAGCCCATGGGAACTCTATTTTCTGCTCAATTTTTCCTTAAACCTAAAACTGCTCTAAAAGGAAAGTCTGTTACTAAAAGATAAAAGGCATAATGATTAGAACTAAAGTACTAAGGTTGTCTGCATTTTTAAGCAGCCTGATTATGTACATAGAAAATAAATAAAGAATCTTCTTTAAAACCTACCTGAATACATGAGTTTAGAATAGTCATGTCCAAAGTCAATTGTCCAAAGAAGATATACAAATGGCCAACAAGCACATGAAAAGATGTGCAATGCCACTAGTCATTAGGGAAATGCAAATCAAGACCACAATGAGATACCACACCATACCCATTAGGATGAGTTTTATTAAGAAACAAAAAACCCAGGCACCTGGATGGCTCAGTCTTCAGGTGTCTGCCTTCAGCTTGGGTCATGGTCCTGAGGTCCTGGGATCAAGCCCTACATTGGGCTCTCTGCTCAGCAGGGAAGTCTGCTTCTCCCTCTCCCATTCCCCCTGCTTGTGTTCCCTCTCTCGCTGTGTCTCTGCCATATAAATAAATAAAAATTTTTTTTAAAAAAGGGGTGCCTGGGTGGCTCAGTGGGTTAAGCCTCTGCCTTCCGCTAAGGTCCTCAGAGTCCTGGGATAGATCCCCGCATCCGCATCGGCTCTCTGCTCAGCAGGGAGCCTGCTTCCCCCTCTCTCTCTGCCTGCTGCTCTCCTTACTTGTGATCTCTCTCTCTCTTTGTCAAATAAATAAATAAAATCTTTTTTTTTAATCTTAAAAGATTCTTTTAAAAAAAGAAAGAAACAAAAAGCCAAAATAACAAGTGTTGGCAAGGATGTGGAGAAATTGGAACATTTGTGCATTGCTGGGGGGGGAATGCAAATGGTAGAGCTGTTGTAGAAAATGGTATGGAAATTCTCAAAATATTAAAAATAGAATTATCATGTGACCCAGCAAGTCCAGTTCTGGGTATATACCCAAAAGAACTGGAAGGAGAAATTCAACAGATACTTGTACACTCATGGTCATAGCAACATATTCACAATAGCCAAAAGGTGGAAGCTACCCAAGTGTCCATTGATAGAGGAATGCATAAACAAAATATAGCACATATGCAATGTTACCCCACCCTCAAAAAGAAGGAAAATTTGACATAATTTACAATATGAATGAGCCCTGAGGACATAATTCTAAATGAAATAAACCAGTCACAAAAGAATAAACACTGTATGATTCCACTTATATGAAACTTCTAGTGTAGTCAAATTCATAGAGACAGAAAGTAGAATGGTGTTTCCAGGGGGAGGGGCAGGAGGGAATGGGAAGTTAGTGTTTATTTTGTACAGAGTCAGGTGGAGAAGATGAAACAGATTTGGAGATGGATGGTGGCAATGGTTACTTAATGTGAGTGTTTAACCCCATAGAAATGTACTCTTAAAAATAGTTAAGATGGAAAATTTTATATCATGTATATTTTATGACAGTAAAAAAAAATAAGTTGTATCTAACAACAAACTTCAAACTGAAATTAAACTTAAATAAGCATTTCCAATAGCATCACAAAAATCAAATGCAGGGGCACCTGGGTGGCTCAGTCAGTTAAGCATCTGCCTTTGACTCATCATGATCTCAGAGTTTTGGGATCAGGCCAGCATCAGGCTCCACACTCATCATGGAGTCTGCTCGTCTTTCTTCCTCTCCATCTGCTCTTTCCCCAATTCATGTGCTCTCTCTCTCTAATAAATATATAAAATCTTTTTAAAAAATAAAATGCCTAAGAAACAAAATAAATAGAAGACTCCTACACTGAAAATTATACAACATTGCTGAGAGAAATTAAAGACTGAAACAAATGAAGAGATACACCATATTCATGCACTGAATAACAATACTGCTTAGTTTCCCACAAACTGATCTATAAATTCCATGCAATCCCAAACAAAATTCCAGAGGATTGTTTTTGTAAAACTCAAAAAGGCTGATTCTAAAACCTATGTTGAAATGCAAAGGACCTGGAACAGCCAAGACAATCTTGAAAAAAATAAAATTGAAGGGATTATCTGATCTGACATCATTTACTCTAAGCTACAGTAATTAAGACAGTGTGGTGTTCGTTAGGGTAAAAAACACAACAATGAGACAAAACAGAATCCAGAAATAGTCCCACTCATTTATGGTCAACTAATTTTTTTTTCATATGGTCAAGTAATTTTTTAAAAGGGTGTCAATATAATTCAGTGAGGAAAGTAGAGTCTTTTTAACAGGTGATGCTGGAACAACTACTTGGGGGGAAAGATTATAGTTGAAATCTACAATAGAGTGCTAAAGGCCTCAGAGGAAAATCTGGGGACAGTTTCACTCAGAAATTAGGGCATTCAAAGTGCCTGTGTATACTAGGAGATTTAAAAAGCTGTGTTCATGACCAGGGCAAGACTTGTGCCCTGAAAACACCTGCAAAGACCTGAAGCTTTCACCTCTCTCTGATCTCTAAGCTAAGAGCAAATAGGAAGGGAAGACTAAGGCAGAGTTCTACATGGCCTGGCTAAGTGTTGAAGGAGTGTCCCAGTGCAGAAACACTTTGCAAAAACCAGGAGAGTCCCTTTTCTTCCTTTGTTTCTTCTCTCTTCTGGCATTCAAGAAATTTTCCAAAAAATCACTAACTGAACACAGCTAAAGGAAGCTAGACTTCAGAGACCACATATTAAGAACACTGACTTAAGGGATGCCTGGGTGGCTCAGTTGGTTAAGCAGCTGCCTTCGGCTCAGGTCATGATCCCGGTGTCCTGGGATCGAGTCCCACATCGGGCTCCTTGCTCGGCAGGGAGCCTGCTTCTCCCTCTGCCTCTGCCTGCCACTCTGTCTGCCTGTGCTCACTCTCTTTCTCTCTAACAAATAAATAAAGAATGAGTTCTTTTAAAAACAAAACAAACAAAAAAAAAACACTGACTTAAAAAAATAATTTAGAAAAGTTGATAACTGAACAACTATAGCCCATAACAAGCCATAAAAAGATAACTTAGGGGATGCCTGGGTGGCTCAGTTGGTTAAGCAGCTGCCTTCGGCTCAGGTCATGATCCCAGCGTCCTGGGATCGAGTCCCACATCGGGCTCCTTGCTCGGCAGGGAGCCTGCTTCTCCCTCTGCCTCTGCCTGCCACTCCGTCTGCCTGTGCTCGCTCTCTCTCTCTCTCTCTAACAAATAAATAAATAAAATCTTAAAAAAAAAAAAAGATAACTTAGGGAAAGAGAAGATTCTGATTTCCAGAGTTACCACATTATAAACAAAACGTTCAGTTTTCAGTAAAAAAGTTACAGAACATGCAAAGAAACAGGAAAGTATGACCCATTCACAGAAAAAGATGAACATAAATTGTCCCTGAGGAAGCACAGACACTGAACCAACCAGTCAAAGACTCTAAATCAACTGTCTTAAATATTCTCAAAGAGTGATTGGACACCATGGACAAAGAGCTAACAGAAACTGGGACAATGTATGAACAAATAAAGAATATTAACAAAGAGAAAGAAATTATAAAAAGGAAACAAATAGTAATTCTGGAGTTTAAATGTACAATAACAAAAATGAAAATTACAAGAGGGCTTCAATAGCAGATTTGAGCAGGCAGAAGAAATAATCAGTGAACTTGAACCTAGGCCATCTGAAATCATCCAGTCTGAGGAGAAGAAATAAAAAGAGGACAGAAGGAGAGGAGAGAAAAAAGGGGGCAAACAAAATATCTGAAGACACAGTGGCTGAAAACTTCCCAAATTTAATAAAATAAAATAATCTAAATCTCCTAGAAGCTCAATAAACTCCAAGAAAGATGAACATGAAGAAATCCACACTGAGACAGTTTATAATTAAATTGTCTAAGGCCAATGACAAAAAGAGAATTTGAAATTAGCAAAAGAAAAATTCATCATGCATAAAAGACCCTTAGTAAAATGAACAGATTTCTCGTCAGAAACCAGGAAGACCAGAAGGGAGTGGGATGATAGTTTTAAAGGGCCAAAAGAAAAATTTGTCAACCAAAAATTCCATATTCAGCAAAACTGTCTTTCAAAAGTGAAGGAGAATTAAGACATTCCCAGAAAGCTGGACGTGTGCACCACAAATAGACTGCCTTTAATAAATACTAACAGGTCAGGGCACCTGGGTGGCTCAGTTGGTTAAGCTTCTGCCTTTGGCTCAGGTCATGACCCTAGAGTCCTGGGATCGAGCCCCGCATCAGGCTCCCTATTCGGCGGGAAGCCTGCTTCTCCCTTTCCCACTTCCCCCTGCTTGTGTTTCCTCTCTCACTGTGTCTCTCTCTGTCAAATAAATAAATAGAATCTAAAAAGTAAAAAAAAACCCAAAAAACAAAAAACAGAAAGAAATGCTAACAGGTTTACTTCAGATTGAAATGAGAGGACACTAGACAGTATTTTAAAGCCTTACCGAGATATAAAGAACTCTAGTAAAGGCAACTATACACATAAAAATAAAAGCTAGTATTATTGTGTGGGCCCAGTTTTTTTTTTTTTATTTGTAGCTCTTCTTTTTTTCCCTATATTATTTAAAAGACAACTGTATGAAAAGATATTATATCTATGTAAATGAACAGAATGCATAAAGATAGAATTTGAGGGGGCACCTGGGTGGCTCAGTCGTTAAGCATCTGCCTTTGGCTCAGGTCATGATCTCAGGATCCTGGGGTCAAGGCCCATGAAGTCTCCCTGCTTAGCAGGAAGCCTGCTTCTCCCTCTCCCTCCACCCCTGCTTGGGTTCCCTCTCTCGCAATTTCTCTCTCTGCCAAATAAATAAATAACATCTTAAAAAAAA
Source organism: Taxidea taxus jeffersonii (assembly GCA_003697995.1). Taxonomy (NCBI): domain Eukaryota; kingdom Metazoa; phylum Chordata; class Mammalia; order Carnivora; family Mustelidae; genus Taxidea; species Taxidea taxus. Next base: position 35,697 of record ML110365.1, on the reverse strand, counting down.
AGAATTTGTGGCAATAACAACTTTGGGGGAATGGAGCTTTTTGCAGAATTTTTGTATGTTATTGAAGGTACGTTGGTATCAATTCAAATTAGAATGTTATAAACTTAGGATGTTAACAGTAATCCCCTCATAACCACTAAGAAAGTATCTTTTTAAAAATACATAAAAACACTGGGGCACCTGGGTGGCTCAGTCAGTTAAGCATCTGCCTTCAACTTAGGTCATGATCCCAAAGTCCTCGGATCAAGCCCCACATTGGGCTCCCTGCTTGGCGGGAAGTCTGCTTCTCCCTCTCCTGCTCCCCCTGCTGTGCTCTCTCTCTGTCAAATAAATAAATAAAATCTTTAAACAATAATAAACAAAAGAGCTACAATGGCCTATTACTATTATAAAATGTCTATATTAAAAAGAAATGTCTCGGGACGCCTGGGTGGCTCAGTTGGTTAAGCAGCTGCCTTCGGCTCAGGTCGTGATCCCGGGGTCCTGGGATCGAGTCCCACATCGGGCTCCTTGCTCAGTGGGGAGCCTGCTTCTCCCTCTACCTCTCTGCCTGCCTCTCTGCCTACTTGTGCTCTCTGTCTGTCAAATAAATAAATTAAAAAAAAGAAATGTCTCAAATTAAATGACCTAGCATTACATCTCCTAGGACTAGAAACAGAAGAGCAAACTAAACCCAAAGACAGCAGAAGGAAGAAAATAATAAAGATTCAAGTGGGGATAAATGAAATAGAGAATACAAAAATGATAGAATAAAACAAAAAATTGGTTCTTTGAGATCAAAACTGACAGACCTTTAGCCAGACTTACCAAGAGAAAAAAAGAGATATAAGTAACTAAAATCAAAAAAAGAAAATGAGTCTATTACTACTGATTCTAAAGATAAAAGAATTATACCCCAGTGGTGGGCTTGCTGCCACAGACCCAAAGCCATCCAGCCACCTGTGGGTCTGGCAGGAGCACTAATCATGCCCCTGTAGTGGACCCACCTCACGCCAATATAATACAGAGGTAGGAGATGTTAATACCCCACTCTTGGTGATGGAAAATCATCCAGACAGAAAACCAATAAGCAAACAGCAGAACTGAACAACCCCATAGACCCAATGGATCTCATAGACGTATGCAAAACATTCCCCCCAATGACAGCAGCATATTCATTCTTGTCAAGTGCACCCAGAATATTCTCCAGGAGAGATAGTATGCTAGGTCACAAAACCAAACTTAATGAACTGAAGAAGCATGAACTCATTCCAAGTATCTTTTTCCAATCACAAAGTAATAAAAATAGAAATCAATAATAGAAAGAAAAGGGGAACATTCACTAATACATAGAAATTAAACAACAAACTCTTAACCATTGGGCCAAAGACGAAATAAAAAAGGAAATTAGAAAATATACTGAGAGACAAACAAAAGTGAAAATACCACATACTTTACGAGATGTAGCAAAAGCAGTTATACAAGGAAAATTTATAGCAATAAATGTCTACCTAAAATATAAGATCACAAACAACCTAACTTTATACCCCAAGGAACAAAGAACAAACTAAACCCAAAATTAGTAGAAGGAAGAAAATAGATTAAAGCAGAAATAAAATGAAACAGAGAATAGAAAAACAATTTAAATATTGATGAAACTAAGGGTTTTTTTTTAAAGATAAATAAAATCAAACCCTTATCTGGACTAATTAAGAAAAAAAGATTCAAATAAATAAAATTTGTGAATAAAAGAGGAGACTTTACAACTGATGCTACAAAAATAAAAAAGAATCACAAGGGACTATTATGAATAATTATATGCCAACAAACTGGACAATGCAGAATAAATTTAAAAATTCCTAGAGACATACACAGTACCAAGACTGAACCAAAAAATAGAAAGTCTGGACAGATCAATAACCAGAAGGGAGACAAAGCAGCAATCAAAATATTCCCACAAATAAAAGACCAGAACCAGATAGCGTCATGGGTGAGTTCTACCAAATATTTAAAGAAAAATTAATAACAATCCTTAAACTTCCACAAATTTGTTTTAGGAAGTCAACATTACCCTGATACAAAGGTAAAAAATACCACAAGAAAAGAAAACTTCTGGCCAATATTCTGGATGAATATAGATGCAAAACTTCTCAACAAGCAGACAAATACTAACAAACAAGGGTGCTCAGGTGGCTCAGTGGGTAAAGCGTCTGACTTTGGCTCCAGTTGTGACCTCAGGATCCTGAGATTGGGCCCTGCACCAGGCTCCACGCTCAGTGGGGAGTCTGCTTCTCCCTTGTCCTCTGCTCCTACCCCCCCCCATTTGTGTTCTCTCTCTCTCCCAAATAAATAAAATCGTTTAAAAAGTAACAAACCGTGGGGCGCCTGGGTGGCTCAGTGGGTTAAAGCCTCTGCCTTCGGCTCAGGTCATGATCCCAGGGTCCTGGGATCGAGCCCCGCATTGGGCTCTCTACTCAGCAGGGAGCCTGCTTCCACCTCTCTCTCTGCCTGCCTCTCTGTCTACCTGTAATCTCTGTCAAATGAATAAATAAAATCTTAAAAAAAAAAGATTTAGAACAAAGAATGGAAATCTACTCTTCTCTCTTCTATTCAACATAGTACCAGAAGTCCTAGACACATCAATTAGGCAAGAAAAAAATATATAAAAGGACTCTAAATCCAAAAGGAAAAGTAAAATTGTCTGTTTTACAGATGACATGATCTTATACATTAAAAACCCTAAAGACTATACACACACACAGGCATATATACACGTACAATCTGCTAGAACTAATAAACACTTTTAGTGAAGTTGCAGAATATAAAATCAAATAAAAATTAGTTGCATTTCTAAATAAGTCTTTTTAAAAAGTGGGGACGGTTCTTGGGTGGCTCAGTCATGATTTGCTCTTGATTTGAACTCAAGTCATGGTCTCAGGGTTGTGGAATCAAGCCCTGCATCCTCTCCCCACCCCCCTCCCACCATGCTCAGCAGGGATTCTCTCTCTTCCTCTGCCCCTCCCCCTGCTCATTCGCTCTCTCTCCCTCTCAAATAAATAAATAAATAAATAAATATTTTTTTAAAAATTAGGCCAGTATTTTTACACTGACAATTTTATACACTAAGAATGATCTATCTGAAAAGGAAATTAGGAAAACAATCCCATTTACAATAGCATCAAAGAGAATAAAATACCTGTGGGGGGCACTTGGGTGGCTCAGTGGGTTAAAGCCTCTGCCTTTGGCTCAGGTCATGATCTCAGGGTCCTGGGATCGAGTCCTGCATCGGGCTCTCTGCTCAGCGGAGAGCCTGCTTCCCCCTCTCTCTCTGCCTGCCTCTCTGCCTACTTGTGATCTCTGTCTGTCAAATAAATAAATAAAATCTTAAAAGAAAAAAGAATAAAATACCTGGGAATAAACTTAGCCAAAGAGGTGAAAGACATGTACATTTAAAACTACAAAACATTGATGAGAGAAATTAAAGACATAAATTAATGCAAGAATATCCCATGTTAATGGATTAGAAGAATTAATATTGTCAAAATGTCCATATGACCCAAAGTGATCTACAGATTCAACTTCACCCCTATCAACATCCTAATGGCATTTTCTACAGAAATAACAAATACAATCCTAAAATTCATTTGGAACCAAAAAAGACCCTCAAACAGCCAAAGTACTTTGAGCAAGAAGGACAAAGCTGGAGGTATCATACTCCCTGATTACAGGCTATATGACAAAGCTACAGTAATCAAAACAATATGGCATTGTTGTAATAACAGACATGAAAGTCAATGGAACTGAATAGGGAGACCAGAAATAAACCCTTACATACATGATCAACTGTTTTTTGACATGGGTGCCAAGAATACACAATGGGGAGAAAAGACAGTCTCTTCACTAAGTGCTGATAGGATATCCACATGCAAAAGAATGGTATTAGATCTTTATTATACACCATATATAAAAATCAACTCGGGGTGCCTGGGTGGCTCAGTGGGTTAAA
>ML110365.1:0-31702 GCA_003697995.1 Taxidea taxus jeffersonii | reverse complement strand
ATTTATTTATTTGACAGACAGAGATCACAAGTAGACAGAGAGGCAGGCAGAGAGAGAGGAGGAGGCAGGATCCCTGCTGAGCAGAGAGCCCGATGCGGGGCTCGATCCCAGGACCCTGAGATCATGACCCGAGCCGAAGGCAGAGGCTTCAACCCACTGAGCCACCCAGGCGCCCCCATACAAGGAACTCTTACAACTCAATAGCAACGGCAAACAAAAACGAAAACAAATAAAGGACTTGCATAGCTATTTCACCGAAGAAGACATATAAATGGCCAAGAGGTAGATGAAAATGTGCTCAATATCACTCATCATCACGGAAATGCAAATCAAAACCGTAAGGAGATATCACCTCACCCCTGTCAGAATGGCTAGAATCAAAAAGATGAGAAATAACAAGTGCCACCAAGGATGCGAAGAAAAAGGAACCCTCATGCACTGTTGGTAGGAATGCACATTTGTATAACCACTGTGGAAAACAGTATGGAGGTTCTTAAATAAATTAAAAATAGAATTACCATATGATCCAGTAATCCCACTACTGGGTATTTATCCGAAGAATAGGAAAACACTAATTCAAAAAGATATATGCACTTGTATGTTTGTTCCAGTATTATTTGCAATAGCCAGGATATGGAAGCAACCCAAGTATTCACCAATGGATGAACGGAAAAAGATGTGGTATGGATGCGCAATGGATATTGCTCAGCCACAGAAAAGAACGAGATTCTGCCATTGGCAACATCATGATTGGACCTAGGGGGTATTATGCTAAGTGAGACAAGTCAGTCAGAGAAAGACAATACCATAGGATTTCACTCTTATGTGGAATTTAAGAGATAAAACAAAAAACAAAGAAAAGGAGACAATCTAAAAACCTGACTCTTAAATACAGAGGACAAACTTGTGGTTGTGGGATGAGAGATGGGCGGGGGGTGGTGGCAGTGGGTAATTAGATAAAGGAGATTTAAGAGTAAACTTATGGGGGCACCTGGGTGGCTCAGTCGTTAAGGGTCTGCCTCCGGTTCAGGTCATGATCCCAAGCTCCTGGGATCGAGCCCCGAACTGGGCTCCCTACTCTGAGGGGAAGCCTGCTTCTCCCTCTTCCACTCCCCCTGCCTCTGTTCCCTCTCTCGCTGTGTCTCTCTCTGCAAATAAATATATAAAGTCTTAAAAATAAAAAAAAAAGAAGACACTTACACTGAGCACTGAATAATGTACAGAATTGCTGAGTCATTGTGGGGAAGAAAAAACAGATTTCTCCCCCATTGTGGGGGAGAAAAAACAGAATTGCTGCATCATTATCTTGTACACCTGAAAGTAATACAACACTGTATGTTAACTATACTTCAGTTAAGAAGAAGAAAGAAAACGTGATATATATCGTATCACACACTCACACTGAAAGATTATTAGCCATAAAAAGGAAGGAAATCCTGTCACTTGCAACAACATGAATAAACCTGGAGGGCGTTATGCTAAGTGAAATAAGCCAGATCCAGTAGGACAAACACGGCATGATCCCACTCTTATGAGAAGTCTAAAATAGTCAGACTGAGAGAGAGTAGAACAAGGTCACCCGGGCTGGGAGGAGAGGGGAAAGGAAGAGGTGTCAGCCGAAGGGTACAAAGTTTCAGTTATGCAAGATGAGTGAATTCCGGAGACCGGAGACCGACCACTGAACATAGAGCCTGTAATTAACAATACTGTATTGTGTACTTGAAAATTAGCGAAGAAGATAGATTTTTTTTTTGTCAAGTCCTTTTACCACAAAAGAAAAAAAATGTAATTTAGTAAATAATTAAAGAGACTGGAAGGGATCTTTTGGAGCTGATGGGCAAGTTTATGACCTTGATTTTGGTGACAGTCTTATGGGTGTATACTTATCTACAAACTAATCAGATTGTATACATTAAATACGTACAGCTTTCTATATGTCAATCAGGCCTCAATAAAGTGGCTTTAAAAAGAATTATAGGGGCGCCTGGGTGGCTCAGTGGGTTAAAGCCTCTGCCTTCGGCTCAGGTCATGATCCTGGGGTCCTGGGATCGAGCCCCACATCGGGCTCTCTGCTCAGCATGGAGCCTGCTTCCCTTCCTCTCTCTCTGCCTGCCTTTCTGCCTAGCTGTGATCTCTGTCAAATAAATACATAAAAACTTAAAAAAAAATAAAAATAAAAAGAATTATAAAAGAATACTATGAACTATACTCCAACAGACTGGATAACATAGATGAAATGGACCAATTCATAGAAACACACAAATCATCAAAATTGACCCCAGGAAAAAAAATAGAAAATCTGAATAGACTGATAAAAAGATGGAAACAGCAATCAAAAACCTTCAACAAGAAAAGCTTGGGACCAGGTGGCTTTACTGGTGAATTCTACCAGTGATTTAAAGAATTAACACCAATCTTTTTCAAATTCTTCCAGAAAACAGAAGAGGAGAGAACACTTCCTAACTCGTTCTATGAGGCCAATATTACCCTCATACCAAAGCCAGGCAAGTACTGCAAGAACAGAAAACTGTAGATCAATATCCCTTATGAGTAAAGATGCAAAAATCCTCAACAATGGGCGCCTGGGTGGCTCCGTAGGTTAAGTGTCTGCCTTTGGCTCAGGTCATGATCCCAGGGTGCTGGAATCGAGCCCCTCGGCTGGCTCCCTGCTTCTCCCTCTCCCTCTGCTGCCCATGCTCTCTCGCTTCCTAATTCTTTCTCTCAGATGAATAAATTAAAAAAAAAAAAACTTAAAAAAAGTCCTCATCAAGATACTAATAAAGTAGATCCAAAAGCCCATTAAAAAAGATTGTACATAGTGACCAAGTGAGCCCCAGAATTTAAGGGTGGTTCAACATATAAAAACCATTCAATGTAAGACAACACATTAACAGAACAATAAGGAAAAATCACACGATCACCTCCACTGATGCAGTAAAAGTTTTTGACTAAATCCAACATCCTTTCATGATAAAAATAATTCAGAAACAGGAATGGAAGATCTTTAGCATGTTAAAGTTGATACACAGTGTTACATAAGTTTCAAATAAAAAATCCACAAATGGCATTTTGACAAAATTTCTTTGCTCATTAGTAGGGTAAGATAATTAAAAGCAAAGCTGCAGAGTAAAGATTCTCATTACATTTACTTGACAAAGAACTCATCCTGAATCCATAAAGCATTCCAACAAAACAACATTAAAAAATAAATCACCCAATGAGCTCAGGCAAAAGATTTGAAGTACTTCAAAAAAGAAAATACAGGACAGCCTAAAAGAACATGAGAAAATGCTCAGTATAATTAATTACCAGAGAAACACAAAACCACAATAAGATGCCACTACATACCCACTACAGGTTAAAAGGACTGACAAGTGGCAAAGAGTATCTGGAATTCTCATACATTGCTATTAAATGGCACAATCACTTAAAACCATTTGGAGGGTTGCGTGGGTGGCCCAATGGGTTAAGCCTCTGCCTTGGGCTCAGCTCAGGTCATGATCTCAGGGTCCTGGGATCAAGCCCCACATTGGGCTCTCTGCTCAGCGGGGAGCCTGCTTCCCCCTCTCTGCTTGCCTCTCTGCCTACTTGTGGTATCTCTCTCTCTCTCTGTCAAATAAACAAATAAAATCTTAAAAAAAAAAAAAAAAGAAAACCATTTGGAAATTTCCAATAGAGATTTTAAAGAATACTGACTCTATGACTCAGCCATTCTACTCTTTGGCATTTACTAGAAAAAAATGGAAATCCTATGTCCACAGAAAGGGTTGCTCAGAAGTATTCAAAGTAGATGTATTTATAACAGCGTTAAAAATTGGAAACATTCCAATGTTTATCAACAGCAAAGCAGATAAGGGAATTACAACACATTTATACAATGGAATACTATTCAATGATTAAAAAAAAGTACAAAGATCTGACTCTCCCAGCAACATGGATGAATCATGTAAACAGACCAAGGGAAAAAGTCAGACAAATTGTACATACAGTGTGATTCCACTGATCTGCTCTAAAAGAGGCAAGACTGGACAATGCTGATCAGATTCAAACAATGGTTGTCTCTAGGAGGTGGGGGTGGCGGGGGCGGGTACTTTCAGGAGTAATGAGAAGGTTCTATTCTAGATTTGGGGGACGTTTACCTGATCCACAGAATCATACCCCTTAAATCTGTGCCTTTTATACGGCGTAAATACCACTCCCTATTTGTTTTAAAATCAGACAAGCATCAAACTTCCCTACAGCAACACTCAAGGCTAGAAGATAGAGAAACATCCACTGAGTTCTGAGGGAAAGAGTGGGTCAGGAGGAAGGTGGTGGAGGGCATAGGCTTCCAGTTGGAAGGTAAGTGCGTGCTAGGATGTCACGCACCGCACCTGCTGTGGGGCATAGAGGGAATCTGTTAGGAGAACCGATCCCAGGAGATCTTGTCCCAGGGAAAAAAGGGTTTTACAAGGGGGAGAAAAAAGTTGTTTTTTGTTTTTTTGTTTTTAAGTAGGCTCCATGCCTAGTGCAGAACCCAATGCAGGGCTTGAGCTCAGAACCCCGAGATCAAGACCTGAACTGAGATCAAGAATCCCGGGCTTAACCCACTGCTCCACCCAGGCCCCTGCCTTTTTTTTTCACTGTTCTGTCCACCAGGTAATGGATGCTAACTAAATTCACTGCCCTAATCACTGCGCGGTATTCCTAGCACCACTCCGCTCTACCCCTTAGGCTTACACAGTGATGTGGGTCCATTATATCAGTAAAACTGGGGGAGGGGGGTATACATATATATTAAAAAATCACAATTTTTAAAAAAATCACAACTTTTTTTTTTTTAATTTATTTGTCAGAGAGAGAGAGCGAGCACAGGCAGACAGAGTGGCAGGCAGAGGCAGAGGGAGAAGCAGGCTCCCCGCCAAGCAAGGAGCCCGATGTGGGACTCCATCCCAGGACGGTGGGATCATGACCTGAGCCGAAGGCAGCCGCTTAACCAACTGAGCCACCCAGGCATCCCAAAAAATCACAACTTTTTTTAAAAAAAAGATTTTATTTATTTATTTGACAAAGATCACAAGCAGGCAGAGAGGCAGCCCGATGGCAGGACTCGATCCCAGGATGCCGGTATCATGACCTGAGCCGAAGGCAGAGGCTCCAATCCATTGAGCCACCCAGGTACCCCCCAAAAATCACAAATTACAAAAAAAAAGCCTATCGGGTGGAAAATTGGTGGCGGACAGGGAGGGCCAGGAGAGGGACAGAAGAGCCAGGCCGCTCCAAAGTGGTAGTTGACAAGTTTAAGAAGCAAACGCACTTACAGGCTCATCCAGGCATGTCTGGGGTCTGAGGACGTAGCCCTCGGTCTCGAACCCCCGGTTCTGGAGATCTCAGCAGCACACATGGGCTCGTTCCAGGGTTCCTCCTTGAAAATGGCTGGGAATATGGGACAGCGGGCGGGGCCTGAGCCTCTGAGGTGGCCCACCCGCCTCCACGGTATCCTGGGTGGGATCCTGGAGCAGAGGAAGGGTATTAGCAAGACCAGGAAATCTGAATCCACTATGGATTTTTAGTTCATAAGAAGGTATCAACATTTGCCCAGTAATTGCAACAGATGTTACTATTTGTTACTAATGTACAGACGTCAAATCTGGGTGTGGGGCATGGAGGAACTATCTGTATTATCTTCACAATCTTCTTATAAATAAACTTTTAAAATCAAAATAAATAATACATAAATAAATAAAATAAAAATAAAAAGATATCAAAATGAAATAATATAACATCAACATTTTTTTAAAAGAGCATGTACCCCGATATACAAAAACCAGTCCGTTTTTATTCAAGTAAAAAAGTTAAGAAGAAAGTACCCCCATCACTAATCTGGGTGATAGTTAAAAGATGTGTCCACTTTGTGAAAAAAAGTCATTGAGATTTACCTCTGTGAAATGGGTGTGTTTGTCAAAAAAAAAACTTTTGTCTCATGACTGTGTAATAGGTGTATTAAGAGAGTGCAGCTTACATTGGATTAAATGAAACAACATAAGTACAATATGTACAATAACATATTTCTGTACAGTAAGAGTGTCCAGAACACAGTATATGTCAATAAATGTTGTGTATTATTTTAATTAAAAGGATAAGATTACACCCTGAATTTTACATTCAAAAATTCAGCAGGGGGTGGGAGGAAAAGAATGGACATCTATGTGAAAAATTATTGGCCAGAGATTGATAATTCTAGAAGGTAGCAACAGGGTTCATGGAAGCATTCTATGTTTTTTTTATGTAAATAAAATTTTCATAGCAAAAAGGGGAAGTAATCATTAGAGACGAGGGGATCTTGAATTACATTAAAATTTGGTAAAATAAAAAAATCGGTAAAATAAGCTAATAAGACAAAATCTTTGTAATAACATTCACGGGAAGTTGGGGGAAAGGGTCTTGTCAAATATAAAAGAACTCAGGATACAGGGGCCACGAGCCTTCCACGAAAAAGAAAAACTGCTTAATAAAATTCCAACAATTCAAAGTAAGTCAGAGTTGGATCTCGGGAATGTGGAGGCTGAAATAAGAGGACAGGAATTGGGGCGCCTGGGTGGCTCAGTGGGTTAAAGCCGCTGCCTTCAGCTCGCGTCATGATCCCAGAGTCGTGGGAGCGAGCCCCGCATCAGGCTCTCTGCTCTGAGGACAGCCCGCTTCCTCCTCTCTCTCTGCCTGCCTCTCTGCCTACTTGTGATCTCTGTCTATCAAATAAATAAATAAAATCTTTAAAAAAAGAAAAAAGAAAAATGAAGAGGACAGGAAGCAACCTGTGGATACATGGGACAAAGAATGAGTGCGGCCAAAGTGACCTCCTTTTACCAAACAGGATTTGGACGTGATCAAACTACTCGCTAATGTTAATGTTCTCAGTTTCTCAACAAGGAGCCAGTCCATATGGTCTACAATGAAAATGTGGCTAATAAAAACATCATAATGCTGGAAGGCTGCCAGACTGAGTTTCAGATGTTGTGACCAAGAGGCTGGCCCAGCACCCGATTTATTTTGCCTGGAGAAAGGATGCACCCCAGGGCCCTCAGACACCCAGACATGGCCTCTCACACCACCACACCCAAGGGATGGGAACCGACGTGGTGCAGGCAGGTGAGGGCCAGGCGTGGAACTATGTTAGCCACGGGGCCCCTGTGGGTGTCTGCCTCCATGCGACAGTGCATCGCGGCTGTGTAGATGACCATCCTCCTGGAGAGACGCAGTGTGCTTGGGGAAGAGCCCACCCTCCTTTCCTTCATGGGGCAAGGTCAATGATGAGGTCAAACTCTCCTCAGATTCCCTGGGACTACTGGCATGTTTATCTCTAAATGTATTTTTATCTCTAATATTAATAATAATATATATAATATATATATATAATAAAAATAATAATTTATCTCTAAATTATCTCTCTCTTCAACTCATGGGGATCCTTCAGGGGGAACATCTCTTGTGTGATGAAGAAATGTCTGTGAAGTTCAAGAATTCCTTCAATTTTACTTCAGATTCATTTTCTTCAATTAGAATCAAGTAAAATTAAATCTTCGCTAAAAAAAATAGACATATGGCATGATCCCATTTTTATGAAAGTATTTCTATCCCTCCTCCTAGCTGTAAAAACGCATGGAAATATGTCTGGGCCGCTGTACCAGAAATGTTAATGATGGTTATATTTGAATGATGGAACTGGAGCTAATACATTTTTCTTTTCTTTTCTTTTTTTTTTTTTACTTTTCTGCAATGCTTAAACTGTTTATAGGGAGCGTATATTATTTCAACCAAAGAACAAAGTGATTTTTCTTAAATAAACAAACAAACAAACACACAAACAGACCTGACTTCTTGGCGTGAGCCCTCGGGGTTCAAAGCTTCTGTTTTCCTTTCTTCTCCAGCTGCCACTGGCTACCCCCACACCTCCTCCATTTCTTCCCCCTCCCTTTGCACCCACCCAGCTTTTCATCCTCCTTTGACTCCCACCTTTCTCTTTCTCCCCCAGACCCAGGACACCCCATCTTTAGTACTTAATGGCCTGCTGGCCCCTGGGGGGAGGGAGGCCAGACTGCTTTCCTTTTCTGCAAGAGGTTGGGGTGGGGACATTTTCAGAAGGTTTTTGAGACCCTCAGTGACCCCTCCTTTCCCCTCTACCTCTCATGAACCCCAACACCAGGGGAAGAGGTGAGAGCAGCCCAGGAGCTTTGGGAGGAATGGAGAGAGAACCCTGGCAGGAATGTAGTTCTGGGGTGAGTTTCTCCACAGGACCCTGGGGATGTGGAAGAGCTTGAATCTTTCGGGCTCCACATCATCCCCTCAGCTCTGTTCTTTTGTGTCCAAGACCTTTGCTCAATACATCACTGACTTCTTAGATTTCAATATCCTATCTCAAGGGTCTCCTCTGGAGAGGGCTCACTCTCCCCCACTCTGTGCTATGACTGGGGGAGCAGTAAAAGAGTGGCCTCACCCAGGCCACAGGGCCTCCTGGTTGAGAGACAGAGCCAGTCCCCCCTCCCCCAGACAGGACCAGCACAAGGGACATGTGAAGGGGCGGCAGAGGGGCAGGGAGGGGCTGTGAACCAAGCCACAGGAGAAGCCACAATACCCCACGGTAAACTCTACTGCCCAAGTGCAGCGGGCTGCTGGTTACCTCAAGGACAATCAGTTCATCATGATGGGCGGCTCTGTCTGGGCAGAGAGAACCCCACGTGTTTGACATCCCTGCTGTCAGGCCCCAGAAAGGGCCAGGCTCTCCTTGGAGGACTCCTGAGTCTCACATTAGCAGGGCCAAACCAGCAGGGACCCCTGATCCCCCATCAGGTTCCCAGACAGGGAGTCAGGGTTTTGTGGGACATGGACGTGGTACTGAAGAGGAGAGCAGAGACAGAAGCCCAGGCCAGTCAGGACAGGAAGGAGGATGGGGTGGGGGGTGGAGCTGGAAGGGCCTGGTCTGAGCAGCATGTGCTAAGGACTGAGAGTTGAGGACTGAAGGCCCGGAGATTCTGGGCCCACAAGCCTGTGAGCGTGAGCATGGGCGTTGGTGGAAGGAAAAGGGTGTGGCGGACAGACGTCAGGACCAGCCCTCAGGAACTCTGGATCCACCCCCTGCCCGCAGGGGATGGGTGATTCTTCACTGAATATCCCTTGTACCTCTTTAGCCATGAACCATGTTAATTACTACCTTTTAAAAACTACTACTACCATTATTACCATTATTTTTTTTTTAATTTTTATTATCACATCTTAAGGTAAATAGCTGAAGTCACAGAAAGGAGGGTTGCTTTCCAGGTGCAAAAGTGTCAGAGCCCATCCTGGCCTGTCCAGGGGCTGGGAAGATGAGCAAATGTTTCCTGGTCCGGTTTGGCAGGAAGACCCAAAAAAGGCCACACTGGAAGCAGAGACCAGCACCCATGGGACAGGTCCCACGGGACACTGCCCGGGTGCTCAGCCACTGAGGACTACCCCCAGGCCTGGGCCATGCAAGACCAGAAGTCTGGAAAAAATGCACTCTGATAGGCTTGCCAAAATTAGCAAAGGAAAATACAGGATGCCCAGTTAAATTTGAATGTCAGATAAATCACAAAAATGTTTGGTATAAGTATGTCCCAAATATAGCACAAGGCATACTTACACTAAAAAATCTTTCGTTGTTTATATGCCACTCAAATTTAACTAGACATTCTGTATGTTCTGTGGCACCCTACACTTCAGGAATCTGCTGGAGAGGAAATGCTATTCCTACAATTTTCTTTTTCAGTTTTCTGTTTACATTTTTTAAACTGTTAACCCAAATTTCCACAGCCTTGCTGGCCTGTAAATGCAAATGAGTTAACTTCAAAATAGCCAATGTCCCTGGCCTGCCCATCTCCCAACACAGGCCCTCGTCCCCGACACGGACACGGTGGTGTGGGGTTCCCCAGAGGCTGCCAGGATCTGGTCCGGTTGGCTTCTGCGCCCCCTGCCTCCTACGCCACAGGAGGGCAGTGGTTGCCTGGCTGAGCTAGGGGGCTGAGGCTGTGCCACTGCGCCCTCTGCTGGTGAGTCCCAGACTGCAACGCCGTGGGGTCGGGGGTGCTGCCAAAAGGCTCTGGGCTCCACAGCCGCGCCATTGGGTGAGATCTTCTCCAAGACCGGAGAAAGGCCCCTTCTCCCACCTCTCACGGAGTCCGACAGTGGATGGCCTCTCCAGCTGCCCAGCCTCTGTTCTTCCTGCTTCATTTCCTCCCTCCTCGTGAGCTCTTTCTGGCTTTGTATGGGCTACCTGAGCAGGCCAGGTTCAGCTCTGTCTCCCCTTGGTTCCCTCCATACCAGCACTCGGCCTGGTTCTGTGCTTACCGGTGGCTCCTCCAAGTGCCAGGCAGGCCAGTGTGGAAAAGCCCACAGTTACCGGTCACTGTCCACTGCCCCTCCTGCCCCACTGCCCTCACCATCTGGGTCATCCCTTGGACTATCTGATGAGCCTGGGTCCACCAAAGGCCCCTGCCCTCAGTCCACTGGTTCCTGGGCCACTCTGCCATGATTCAGAGGATGGCTTTTTCATTTTCTATCTCCCCATCACGAAAGGCTGCGTCTGTCTTGCTAGCCCCCAGATCCTAGCATCTGGCACAGAGCAGAGTTAACAAATACTGTTGAAAGGAAGGTCGGGAGGCTCTGGAGGGCACTAAGGGGTCTCCCTGGGCCAAAGGCAATGAATGATTTTTTTTTTTTAAATAAAGACACTTTATTTACAGATAGTACAAAATAAACCACAGGACAAACTACTATGCAGGGGGAGGGATGGCCTCCAGAAGAACCCTCCTCCCCATCCCAGAATAACTTATGTAAAAAATTAAAAAGGCCCTAGGAGGAGGGAGGGGCAGGGCTGGAAGCACCTTTGCTGATTGGGGATTGGGGCCAGCAGTCCTCAGCCTTCTTGTTCCAGGGCCTAGTAGACCCTGGCTTGCTCCCTTCCAAGTCCTGGGCCTAGCAAGGAGGGGACACGCTGCAAGGACAGTTGGTGGCTGTTGCAGAGGCTCCTGGGCCAAGGACCCTGACTTCTGACTCTGAAGGGCTGGAGTCAGTGGGAAAGTGGCTTGGGGGTGGGCACGGGGCTGGCCTTATTGCAGTGCTCTAGCTGACTTCCTTCTGGCCCTGGATGCAGGTCTGCACCAGGTCCCAGGGAGCAGCTGTGTCAGGACAGGAATGCAGGGTCCTCAAAGCGACGATGTTGTTGAATCTACCACTTCCCGGCCGTTGCAAACGGTGGGGACAAACTGGGAGCCAGACCCTAGGAAAGGAAGGCAGAGATTGGGGCCAATCCGAGGTCCTTCGTCCTTTCTGGAGAACGGGCAGCAGAGGAGGCAGGAGTGTGGAGGGAGGCTTCCTCCTGTCACCCCTCCCTCTCCTCATCTCAGGGGCCCACCGGCTCCAGCCAAAGAATCCCAGCAACCCGAAGAGTGGGCCCCCCCGGCGGAGGAGCTGAGGTGGACCAAGGGCTGCTCGGGGTGAACGCTGACCTTGGGCAAGGCTGGAGCTGGCCCTGGTGGCGGCACTGCTGAACCGGCTGGTGGGTGCGCGGTGGCTAACCACGTTCTTCTGCGGCTGGAAAAGGATGATGTGAAGCTTGGGTGCAAAGAGACAGCCGAGCACCACCGAGCCACTGAGGCTGACTGACACGCACATGGTGGTGGTCTGTACCTGGGATGGGGGAAGTCAAGGATGAGTCTTGCCCCAGGACCCATGCCCAGGCTGGGGGGGTCAGGAGGCGGGGGGGAGGGTAAGCATCCAATGCTGGGCCTTGGTCCATTCGCCAAGCCCCAAAGGATTTTTAGGAAGGTGGGCACAGTCCCAGAGTCAGCCTGTGGACCACCTTCCCGGGGAGACAAAAATTCCAGCTGAGGGGGTGAACATGCAGGGGTGCAGGGGCATGTGTGTGCCTTGGAGTGTGTGTGCTGGTGTGTGTGCAAGTGTGTCTCTTCATGCATATGTGTGCAGGTGTGTGTGTGTGTGTGTAGGAGTGTGCGCGTAGGAGCCTGTGTGCACGCGTGGATACTGTGTGCATGTCCAGGTTGGTCCTTAACCACCTAGGATTGGCATGCAAATGCAAATCATATGCAAATGCAGGCTGAGTCAGAGCAGATTCCCTCCCCAGCGCTGGCCTCCACCAACCAGGCAGGTGGCCCAGCAGGTGCAACAGCAGCCAAGCCCAGCAGCCCTAGCCCCCAGCACTGCCCACCATACCTCTGTCCTGGGGGAAAGGGCCTTTGCAGGGGCTCTTGTCTTGATTTTCCTGTTCCTTTAATTGTTAAGATTGTCAGCTCAGACCCTGCTCTACACTCCCAAGCTGAGTGACCTTAGGCAAGGGATTGAACCTCCCTGAGTCTCCGTTTCTTCGTCTGTAAAATGGGGAGAGCCACGGAGTTTACTCCAGCATCATGAGGACTCACCAAGATGATCCTATTGTTCAGAGCTCAGCTCACCTGTCACCTCCTCGAAGAGGCCTTCCCTGACCACCCCATCTGAAGCAGCCATTGCCCCCTTGAAGCTGGGGAGACCTACTGAGACACTCAGTGCCAGTTGGAACTTGGCCTGCAAGCCATCAGTCGGGGTAGAATTTCTCCTGCTTTCACCTTCCTCAGCCCTCTATCCCAGATCTGCTGCTGCTCTGGGCTTCACCCTCTCTGCCTTCCCCACTCCAGGGGGCGCCAGGCCACAATGCACAGCTCTGAAGGGCTTCAGAGCATTGTGACCTCTGGGGCTGCATGGTCTGATGGCCCCGCTATTCCCATTCCCTCTTTCCTTACCCTCACCTCCACCCACCTTCCACCATTTGTGCCTCACCTCCTCAATGAGGGGGGTCAACGCACACCCTCTGCTCCAGTCAGCCTCTGTACTGGCTGCCCCCCACTATCTTCCCCCATCCAACCTATTCAAACCTCCCTGTCTTGCAGAGCCCAGCTCAAGGACTCCTCTTCCAAGAAGCCCTTCAGGATTCTCTATACACACACACACTATATACACACCTTCCTCTTTCCTGCTTTTACTAGGACCTTTTGTCAACATAAACAAGTCAGCAACATTTCCTGCCTTAGTTCCTTATTTGATGCCCTGATTGCCCACCCACTGCACTGAGTCTCTCCTTCTGCAGCCAGTAACTCAGGGGAGCAGGGAGGCTCATTTAGACATATTTGAGCACACAGAGCTCCTCAAGCTTGGAGGGTAATATCCAAGTCCCAAAATCTCAGCTCTAACTCCTCTACCTCCTTGGCCATTGCCTAAGGCCCCACTCAACCTTCCCACTTCCCCCTGGGGTCCAGTCCCAACTGGGTCATCATAAGCTGTGTGCCCCTGGGTGAGCATTCAGCCTCTTTGGAGCCTCAGAGTGATCAGAAGAGTAAACAAGAGACTGGGAAACAGAAGGTCCAGTGCTGTCCCACCCCCCACTGCCACTCTGTTGCCAGTAGCTTACCCTGTAATCACTGGAAGTAACATAGAAGATGGGCAGGAAGGCCAGCCAGATGATACAAGTGGTGTACATGGTAAAGCCTATGAACTTGGCCTCGTTGAAGTTCTCGGGGCACTTGCGGGTCTTGAAGGCATAGAGCGTGCAGAGTGCAATGAGGAGCACGTTGTAGGCCAGTGAGCCCAGCATGCTCGCATCTCGATGGTTGCAGCGCAATGTCACCACCTCCCGCCGCTCCGGGGCTGTCTCCTTGCCCGTGCCCGGTGCCTCCACCACCAACCAGGCAGCCACAATGAGCAGCTGGCCTGAGATAAGCACCAGGCAGATGGCCACCTGTGAGGCCGGGCTGATGAAGCGTGGTCGCTGGGCTCCCTCCCGGGCCCCGCCGAAGATGCGCGCAATGCGGTTGGTCTTGGTGAGCAGGGCTGAGTAGCAGACAGAGAAGGCGGTGCCCAAACCAAGGCGCCGTAAGGTGCACACCACCGTGGACGGCTTGGCAATGAAGACGAAGGTCATGCAGTAGCAGAGGAAGACACCACCCAGCAGGATGTAGCAGAGCTCCCGGCCCGAGGCCTTGACCACCGGCGTGGCATTGTGCCGCACAAAGACCCCCAGCACGAAGAGGGTGGCCAAGGCTCCCAGGCAGGCGATGGTGACGGGTCCCACGGCCCAGGCATCGCCCCAGCGGATGTACTCCTGGGGCAGCTCAAAGCAGCCTGTTAGGCTGGCGTTGGGCCAGTAGCCCAGGCCACAGTCAGCGCACGTGAACTCGTCCAGCCTGTACTCGTATGGCTGGCATGGAATGCACAGCCAGCAGCAGACCTCTCCTGGCTGCACGCTCTTCACCTCATTCTGGAGACAGGGCTCACTGCAGCGAGAGGCAGGCAGGGGGCCGGCCGAAGGTGAGGCCCATGGGATGAGGCTGGTGTCCAGAGTCAGGCCTTCTGCCCAGTAGCCCACCTTCTGGTAGCGGTAGCGCCCACTGCCCACCCGCAGATATGTGAAGATGTTGTAGCGTCCAATGCCATCACCAAAGCGGTCAAAGCGAACCTCACTCTGCGTGTCAGCTGGGCGGAAGGGGGCTAGAGTTGGGGAGGGAAGAGAAGGTGGGATTGGTGGGTAATCTTGATGTGACCTCAACCATCACCCTACATGGAACCCAAACCCCAGACCTGAGGCCACTCCTCATTCTCCCAAGCCTCACCCCAACACTAAAGCTGGCCTTCCCCCCCAACAGCCATTTTTCTAAATGAGAAACTACCACAAATCTCAACTCTAAACCCCAAGTAGAATCCCAACTTCAAAGCCCAGGCATGTCCACAAACCTACTGCCCATGCCAAACCCCAACCATGACTTCCCAAAACCTAGCCTTATACATAGTCTCCAATACCTTCCAATCCAGACCCCAACCTTATCACAATACATACCACAGCCCTCTCCCCAGACTTAATATGGACTCCCTCACAGCTGAACTCAGCCTCAGGCCCAGTCCTGGCACCACTTAATCTTCCCAATAATAAGCCAGCCCCTCTAGTCCTAATACTGACCCCACTGCTAGCTGAACGCCAACCTCAGTGATCACCTCTAACCACTGATGTTCACCAGGATATGCTCATCAGGCAGCTCATGAGACTCTTCCATTCCCCATCTCCCCTTGCCCCGGAACCTTACATCTCCCAGCCAAGCTCAGGAGGAAGCAGGACCCGTGTCATCCCATGTCCCAGTGAGAAGTTGTGGTTCACACTAGCAGATGATGTGCTTAAGGGCCCATGGCGAATGGTGCAGCCTGGAGTCCCTTGCAGGTCCCTCGCTGCCCCTGGAGGCAGGTCTCCAGCCAGCCTCAAAGTCCTCTGCATCCAACTCAAGCCCTCCCATAAATCCCACCCAGCCCAGCAGGCTGAATGGAGCCTTGCTCTAACAGCAACCTGAGGCACCTGAACCAATCCCAACCTCTCCCCCAGTTTTCCCACAACTCTGAATGTCAGTCTCATTGGAATTATTATTTGTCTTAACCCTGGGCCACTAGGTTTTGGGAGCTTTGGCCCTCCCCCACTGCACCCACAGTGATGCTTCCCGCAGCATAGTGACAATTCTGAGGCAGTTATTGTTCATAAAGCTGGAACACTGATTAAAATAAGTTTTGGTATGTGGGGCTTCAGGATGGCTCATCAGCTAAGCATCTGACTGTTGATTTTGGCTCAGGTCATGATCTCAGGTCGTGAGAGCCAGCCCTGCATCAGGCTCTGTGCTCAGCCTGATGCAGGGCTCTTCGCTCCCTCTCTCTCTGCCCCCACTCATGTGCACTTTCTCTCTCTAAAATAATTAAATAAATATATTTTTTAAGGTCTGTAGGAGCACCTGGATGGCTAGGTCGGTTGAGCATCTGTCTTCGGCTCAGGTCGTGGTCCTGGGATCATGGCTCCCTGCTCAGGGGGAGCCCCTGCTTCACCCTCTGCCCCTCCCCCACTTGTGTCCTCACTCGCTCTCAAATAAATAAAATATTAATAAACAAATGTCTATAAAAACAAATTTTGGTATGAAGAGACTGTGGCCACCTTAAAAAAATCAGGTCAAAGAATAGAATTTTCCCAAAAATGGAGTGTCCCCTGATGCTCACTCTCAACCTACCCTTATTCTGACTTTCACTGTTTTGCTGCCCGAGAATGGGCTTGAGGGCCCCCAGTCCCTGCTCCCTGCATGATAAAGAGGCAGGGGAGAGAAAGAGAACAAGACCCAAGCAGGAACTAGAGACCCTCAAAGTGTAGGACCAGGTCAGAAAGAGGAACCCCAGCCCCAGCTCCGGTGGGAGTGTCCCCAGTCTAGCCATCCTTGTCCTGGCTCTGCCAGCCCCTCGCGGACTCTCTGACTTGCTGTAGGCTACATTCTCTCAGCCAAGTAATGGAACCCGTCCCTCTCACCCTCCAAAAGTCAAGAGCCTGGTGGCCACTGGCCAGCCCCATTACCATCAAACTTGACGTTCAGCACGAAGTCCTTGTAGAGGCGGCGCCCATTGACGGGCCGCATCGCATCGCAGAGCTGGGTGGTGTTGGGGCAGAGGGCTCGGTGCATGTTGTGCAGCGCGTGGGCCATGGCATAAACTGCATTGACTACGAACATGATCTTGGACTCTTGCTCAAAAGGCACCGCCCGCAGCGAGTGGGCAGCGCAATCTCGCCGCCGGAAGCTGCAGTGGAACCTCTGCTCCCAGAACTCCCGGAACCAGGGGTTCCGGCTGTTGTTCCAGGGGTCCAGGCTCCGGAAGTAGGAGGCAAAGTCGCTGATGGGATAAGAGGCCAGCTCGATAGTGATGGCGCCCTCAGCGGCCCCCTCGCTGCCGGCCACCACGCTCTCCAGTGCCCCCCAGCCATCGCTGGCCACCCAGGTGAAGCTGGCATTGAGGCGCTGGGTGGCCGCGAGGAGCTCGCGAGCGTCCTCGGATCGGGTGAACAGGACAGCCACACGGGCGCTGGGCTTCTGCAGCAGGGCTCGCACCACACCCTCAAAGGCCGCGCGGCTCATGGCACGGCCCACCTTCTCCGAGGTGGCCACGCAGATGTTGCGGGCGCGGGCCTCTAGCTCAAAGGCTTCGATCCCTGTCTCGCCATAGTCGCCCTCGGATGCCACAGTGGACACATAGGTCCAGTTGAAGAAGCGGAGGATCTCAGCCATGGCCTTGGCTTGGAAGAAGTCGGGGGGCACTGTGCGGGCAAAGTAGTCATAGCGGGACTTGTCACTCAGCTTGGCACTGGTGGAGGCATAGCTGATCTGTGGGATCTGAAACAGTCGCAGGAGGTTGGCCACCTGGGGGAGGGGCAGAGCCAACAAAGATCAGAGATCAGGTCAAACTCAGACAGATGTGCTCTTCACAGCTACTCCACCTTGGGATCAAGTATCTGTGTGGTCAGCCTTGCCATCTCCCTCACCCCAAAAACCTCTATCCTGTCTTGATATGTCTTCCCTTTGGGGGGGCAGGGAGTTTTCCACCCTTTCCCAAGGGCTGGGAGAGAGAGGACCTAGGGCTGAGGCACCAGGCTCCTGAGCCATATGAGAACCCCTCTACTGTCCCCCTTCAGATGCCTAGCAGTAGCAAAAGTAGGGAGGCAAGGGAATCCTGAAACTGGGAAGAGGTTGGCACTTGGCTGCACAGGGCAGGGGTGGGGACATTAGGTGGCATATGGGATGCTCAAGGCTCTTAGGTTCTCTACCTATTTGGAGCAGCTATCATTTCTCCAGAGTCCATCCTCATGGAATGATGGAGAAAGGGGGAAAAGGCTTCCCCAGGAAAGAAGACCCAGATCTGAGCCTGAGAGGCCAGGAGTTGGTCTCCTTTGGATGGCTGAGCCCGAAATAAATAAGACTTACTGATTATCACTGTCAGCCTGGGTCCTGCCCCCAAGAATGGGGTCCAGACAAGGACTTGGTGTGATGGGTAGGTGAGAGCAGGACAAAGCCCAGTTTCCATGGCAGGGAGTTAGGTCCTGTCTTTGCATCTGGGCACAGGCCATTACTGTGACAGTCTCAGTGCCCTCTCCTCTTGTACTTTCTGCCTCTGTGGCCCTGGGCAAGTTAGCAAACCTCCCTGAGCCTCAGTTTCTCATTCATGCCTGACAAGGTTGCTGAGCAGATAAAAATGAGAATGCCTATGAGGCCACGGTGCCTGACATATGGAAGATGAGAGGGATTTGGGCAGGAGGCAGGAATGAGGAGGAATGATGAACAGGCAGGTGCAGCCTAAGGATGAAGGGCTGGGCCTTGTTTTGACTCAGACAAGGAAAAAGCAGACTGATGTTGAAGTGTGGGCCCTGCTACAGGAGGCAGACAGCTTGGGGTGGGAGGAAGGTAACTGAGCTCCTGGAGATGATGCATGGAGCCCTGCAGAGAACTGTGGAGAGGATCGGTGCTAGGAAAGCACCCCCAAGGCCCCTGAAGACATCAGGTGGGAGGCGGCAGATGTAGGTGCTGGCACAGCCACACCTGTCTAAGCTGCTACCGGCCACCTCCGGTTAGCTGGGACTAGCAGAACTGGTAATTCACTGCCTGCAGAAGGGGGATGAACAGGCGTCCCCCATCCCAGGCTAGAAGCTACCTCCATGGTTCAGACTCCTGCCTCATTTCTCCTGAATAAGCATTCCAGGTCAGGGGCCCTGGCCTTGCCCCTGATTGCGGTATCCTCAGCCAGCCTCCTAAAAGAAGCTAAAGCCCCAGCCAAGGCCCTCCTTGCAAATCCCGACTCTGATCCCAGTTCTGGCCTCATTTGGCAGCCCACTCTGGGCACCAGACAGGTAAGGGTCCACCTACGAGGTGGGACCTGGTCCGGGAGGGGGAGGATCCCACCTGGGCTAAAGCAGCCAGGTATGCCCAGGGGTATCAGCTAAGCCAATACCCTCTGCTTACCTCTCATGAGAAAGCAGGAAGAGGGAGGGTCCCTCACCTTGCCATCTCTTCAAATCCTGGACACCCTGAAGACCCTAGGGGACCCTCCCCCTGCCATACACATTTGGCTTCTCTTCCTCTGGGGTCCCCGCCCATTTCTCTTTCGTGGGCTGCTCCTGGCTTCTATCTTCCATCCCTTTCTAGCCCATGGAGAGATGATCTGACAGAGCTGGAGGTCCTTGGGCAAGAGCCCTAGGGGAATGTCTCCACTTTGGCAGCACTTGCCTCTCTTCAAGCCTCAGTTTCCCCATTTATAAAACAGGGTACTAATAACAGCAGCTAATATTGAGCATGCCTCTGATACATGCTTTGCATGTAAATTTCTACCACAACCCTAAGAGTGGCAAGCATTCTGAGTCCTGTTAGTCTCTAAGGAGGAAACGGAGGCACAGAAGGGAGAGATAATGTCCAGAGTCACATAGTATATGGGGGAGCCAGGGTTCAAACCTGGAGTTCTGACTCAAGAGGCCTGGCTACTAAGCTTCCCAGGGCTGTTTAATCTCAGGTGTGTGTGTGTGTGTGTGTGTGTGTGTGTGTGTGTGTGTGTGTGTGTGTGTGTTTAATCTCAGGTGTGTGTGTGTGTTTAATCTCAGGTGTGTGTGTGTGTGTGTGTGTGTGTGTGTGTGTGTGTGTGTGTGTTAGAACCGGGGTGTTTTCCTTACACAATCTCTAAAAATCAAGCCCCATTATGCGACAGGGGCACTTTCTTAGTATTCCACAAAAAGCTACTCAAAGGAAAAGCTCCTAGCCCCCTTTCCAATGCATGGCGGCCTGGTGCCCCACCTCCAGAATCCCTCCCCGGCCCCCAGATGGGCAGCCCCCATGTACCTGGATGGAGACATCGCTGTAGGAGCCGCCAATGACACCAGTTATGGCAGTGGGAGCATCACCGTGGGTGGCATAAGAGCCGTCGGGGCAGATGTGGCGTGAGCCGTCAGCACCACGGCTAAGCGACGCACGCACGAAGTCGAGTGCCTGCTCCAGGGCATGTGTGTCCTTGGAGCAGCTGTCCAGTATGTGCGCTCCCAGACGCACACCCGGCAGCAGGCGTGGGTCACGGTTGATGCGGTCCAGTGCAAAAAGCATGGCCTCCAGGCGCTGGATCCCTCGATGCTCATTGACAGGCCCACACTCCTCTGCTGGGCCACCCTTTTGGTGTACCGGGAACAGCCCACCCAGGACCAGATCCCCCTCCAGGGTCAGCACCTTCTTGGTGGGGCCCTCAGCCACAGCACCCCAAAGCAGCAGCAGTGCCAGGAGCCCAAGCAGTGATCCCATAGTCCCAAAGGGGATGGATGTGTCCAGCAGCCCTGGGCCTCCAGGGGATGAGGGTAGAAGCAGCAAAGGCAAAGAAAGGAGGAAACAGGGACCAGGAAAGGACAGGCAGGAAGAGAGTTAAGAAGAGGCCCAGCTCCTGCAGAGAAAGAGACACACAGACAAACAGGGAAAGGTGGAACCCGAAGAGTGGCTACCCTTCTGACTCTGCCTTCCCCAATTCCCTTCCCTTGGAACTTTTTTCTAGGGAGCCAGGGAGACGTAGTATCACAAACTAGGCTGAGAAGCTCATGGACACCCCTTGGCCTGTTTCTCAGCTTTGCCCTGATCTGGGTCTATAGATAGGCTCTGTGTCCACTGCATACTCAGCATAGAGGGAGGGAGGCAGAGAATAGAGGACTAGACAGAAGTCAGGAAACCCCAACCAACACCAATCCTGTTATGAATGAAAGAGTGCCCAAGACCTTGCACAAACTTCCCAGGAACCCTAAGTCTATGCCTTTGCAGCAGGGGCCAGGGTAGAGTATAAACTTAGGGGTCTAGTCCCTATCCTGAGCCTTGCATTTCCAGAGATGGGCCACTGTGGCTGAAATCCACCAGGGAAGAGGGAAGGAAAAGTCTCCAAAGGGTAGTTTCCAACTCCTAGAGAGACCTGAACCCGGGTGAGCACCCAAGGGTCCTAGCCCCTAGTTCTTAAAAATCCATAGAGCCCCCTGAGGAAGTAATAGAGACTCTAGGCCCTGGGAATTTGACAGCAAGGTGGAGAGATTGGCCCCAATGAGGGACACTGAAGTGGCTATAGGTCCTAAATCAATAGGAAAAGCAGATGTGAGCATACGTGTGTCCAGGGTCAAGGGCATTTCATATGGTCAGAATCTGAAAAACAGTGCTCAAGGTGAGACTTTTGGACACCTTAGCTCTGCATAGAATGCTGTTTTAGACTTTATGCCCCTGTTTTTTCTTCAGCTCAGATCCAAGCAGAGAAAGTCACCATCTCTAATCTCCCTATCCTCATCCTCTCCCCATCCTGTCCACCCTGGCCCTAGCCCTCGGGGACTCCTCCTTCCCTCTTCCACTCTCTGCTTCATTTGTATCCCAGCTATGCTCCCAGAGGCCAACCTCACATAGGCTCTCACAATCATGCAGGCTTGGGAAGGCTAGGAGAAGGAAACTGAGGCTGAAGAAGGCCTCTTCTGAAGACGGCCACTAGTTCAAGGACCCCATGTCCTGGCCACAGAGACTGGGATTCCTCACTTTGCCCCTCAGCAACTCAGGGTTAATCTTCCCCCTCATGCCATGGCAGGGAGACTGGGATCCTGCAGGTACCCTGAAAGAAGCAGCTCAACCAGGCAGCCAGGAGAGAGAGGCAAGCATGAAGACCAGGACAGATGGGGAAGGGACCCAGATGGGGGCCGAGGCCCAAACTGGTCAAGAGCACAAGCCTCCCACAGGGGCAGCCAGGATCAAAATCCGGACAGGGACAATACCCTGAAGGGAGACAGAACCCCAGAGGGGAGCAGCCAGGGGGCCTGGGCAATGAAATCCAGGCAGGGAGTAATTGAACCCGAGAGGCTGACACAAAGACAGAGGTACAGAAAGACAGACCAAAGGATGAAAGGAGAGGAGGAACGAAGGAGCGATGCAGGGTGTGAGTTCTCTGGGTAAGAAAGGCGGGATGCCTGGGGTGGTCTTCCCGCTTCCAGGAGCTCCCCGCAGGCACTGTCTGGACGCCCCGGCCCGGGAGCCGCAGAACTCGAGGGCCCCGCGGGTCTCCGGGACATGGGGTCAGGATCTATAAGGTTGGCTACGGCCGCGGCACCACGGGCTTACCCTACCTGGCGTGCCCGACTCCGGCGCGGAGAGAAATGGAGAGGAGCTGGGGGCGCAGGGTTCCAGCTCTTGCTCGCTGGCTTGCTCCCTCGCTCGGCAGCTCTGCGCTCTCCGCCCGCCCGCTCGCTCGCCCGGCCGCTTTCAATCGCGCCCGCCCCGCCCCTGGCCCTGGCCCGCCCCCAGCCCCTCCCCCGTTCCTCCCCACTCTGGATCTCCAGCTCCCAACCGGGCCTCCTCCTCCCTCCGGACTCCTGCACCCCTCCTTGCCCTGCGCCTCGGGCTCCTGGTTCTTCGCTGGGCTTCCGTCCCGGAGCTGTCCACCGCGTGGTGCTGAATCCTTGGGCGCTCCTGCTCTGCGCGGGAGCAGGTGCCTATCAGCCCCCTCCACCCCTCGGTCAGACTGCAGCCCACAGAGCAGCGGGCACGGGACACGGGGCTAGGAAGGTCACTGACCCCCAGGAGGTGCGCACAGTGTTATGGGGTCCCATCTTTGAGAGCGGAGGGGCTAGCCTTTGGGCTGCAAGATGCCACTGGGAAACAGGGAAGGGGGCACGTGGGAGATAGGTAGCTTAGCCTGCTGCGACAAGTCTGTCCCTGTCCTCACATCCATTCTCTCAATCCACAAACTGCAGCTCAGTCCACATGCCAGGCTTGGGGTGGGGGCATGTGTCTTTGGCCCCATGTGAGAGCGGGGCCTGAGTCACTAGGAGGAAGAGATGGGGGGGGGTGGTCAGAGGAGGATGGGGCCTCCTCTTCCTGCAGATGACCTTTAAAGCTGCTACCCCCCCCCAACACCACACACACCCAGCCCTGACCTCCTCTCTCACCAACCTCACTAATCCCCACCCTCACATACAAAGGGCATTTATGGCACATACAAAGGGCAGATATCAACCTGGGGAGTATGGGGGATGCTGCAGGGCCAGGGACTAGGATCAACCCTAAGGGACATGCTGGGGTTGGCAGGGTTATCTGGGAGGGGAGGAGGGGTGGAGAAGAGGCTCCTGAAACTGGCTGCAGTGTAGGAGGGAATGGGAGCTGGAGCCCAAGCAGAGGGAGGACAGCTCTGAGAACATGCTCTTGACTCTTCTTCCCTCCTGCAGCAGAATGGAGGATGCCCCTGGGTAGAAGGTGGTGGATACACCTCAGCACCCACTTGTGCTGAAGGGTCTGGAGAGGGGCTTGTACCTGGGTTTAGCCCCAGAGCCTGCACATACACTAGGTGTTAAGGCGCACAATATCCCCACATATGCTCCCAGGCGCTGCCCTTTCTTCCACAGGTGTCACTAGAGGCAAAGCTAGTGCAGACACATGCTAATGAGCACATGCCAAGCCCAGGTCCCTCTGGCACATACATCTACATGTGCGAGTCGCAGTTAGGGGGGAAGGGTATCACCGAGGAAGGACAGGCTTTGTCCCTGGACACAGAAACCCGATGCCCCACTGTGCTGGGAAAAGCACAGCTGTGAAACAGACAAACACACCAAACCCAAACAAACCCAAACCCCACTGCTAATGGGAGGTGAGGTGACAGCAGGATGAGGGTTCAGGGTTGTCAGACAAGGCTGGAGAGACAGATACACTGTCAGCTCTGGCTAGTTCAAGGCAACTGCTGCCTGGGCTCGGTGAGTGAGGAGCTGGGCCCTTGGAACAGAGGGGCTGGTAGCAGTAGGGTGCTGAGGGAAGAGGAGGCGCACAGCCACCCCAGCCCTCTCACTGAGGTAGCCTCACAGAAGACCTCAGGGCTTTAAACCAGCACCAGTCCCGGAGGCGCACTCCGCAGCCCATGGTGAGGGCCTACGCAGCCCTGTTGCAGCACCCAGACGTGCCCTCAGCCATGCGGCCACCACTCCCAGCTGTGCACACAAAGACGCCCAGCCTTACAGAGCTGTGCATATGCACACGGCCGCACACACAGAAGTACGTGCACCCTCACACACAGCTGTGCACACAGACGCAGCAGTAACACATAAATTTACATGCAGACACACAACTGTATTCATGGACACACAGTCCCATACACGGAGCCACACATATGCACACGTCTACACACAGATAGCTAAACTCACACAGCTGAACTTACCTACAGCTTTACATGTGGACAGACAGAAAAGCACACGGCCTTACACATGAACACAGAGTGGTACAGCTGTACACAGAAACATAGCTAGACATGGTAGCTGTGTATGGACAAAGCCCCCAGAGCGATGCTCCTGGCCTGGCGAGCCAGTCTCATAGCACTGGTAGCAGCGGCTCATACAGTTAGCAGCAGTCCATGCACTTCACCACGCAGCCGTCCGCACGAACGCAGCCATACCCGGCCCCGACCACATCCTAATGCCTGCTGGGGCACAGCATGCCAGGGCCACCGCAAGCAGACGCAGCCATGGTTACACACACAGAACCAAAGGCCCATGTGCACGTATGTGCATGTACACACACAGGTACACAGACACAGGCAGGCACAGCAGGGATGGCCTCACCTGCTGAGCAGACACCAGTATGAGCGCAGGCGCACTTGAGCTACAGACACTAAGGCATCTCTTGGAAGCAAAGGCAGGCTCTGTGAGCTCCCCACTCCCGAGCCCTGAAGGGCACCCCATGCTTGGTTCTCACTCCCTGTGACCAGCTCCGCCTATTTCCCAGCAGTCTGGGGGAGCCTCTGGGGCTGCTGCAATGAAGGAGCAGCTGTTACCTGGGGCCAAAAAGCCGGGAGTGGGGGGCCTTCAATACCCCTTTCCTCCTCTCAGCCCAGAGTCCCTTGCCACACTTCCTCCTCTCTTCGGGCTGGGGGTGCTCCTGCCCACTCCCAGCCTATCTGCACAAGGCTCCTCTAGGTGAACATACACACACACACATATAAAATGCACAGCCCAGGTCCAGGGGAAAGGAGAAAACCATCTGCTTTATTCTGAGTCCTGGAAGCTCCAAAGTGAATCTGAAAAAACACGTCAGAGGGGCAGGAGCCCCGGGTCTGGGTGCAGAACACAGTCCTTGGCTCCTTTAGCCCCGGGAGCCGAGAGGGCGGTAAGAAGGCTTAGCAAGATCCTGGGGCAGTGGAAATCAGGTCCCCCTGAGACCCCTGGCCCCAGCCTAGGCCTGAGAGGTGAAGGAGGAAGAGGGCTGGAGAGTCTGCTCAGTTCCTTAGCGAGTGCACCCCAGGAGGGTGCGGGCCTAGGGTTACTCCTCATCCTTCTCGGGAGTACTAGGTTCCCGTGGCCACTTGGAGGCCCCCAAGGGCTCAGCCTCAGGGCTCAGCTTTGGCTCCCCCAGGGGTCCCTCCCCTTCCAGGTCCAGCTCCTCAAAGGATGAGCCACTGGCGCCTGACTCGCTATAGCTGTGCTCACTGCGGGTGTCACCGTCGTCCCAGCCATGGCTGCTCACCCCAGGGGACAGTGTGGCAGCTGAAGTCTCCCGGCTGCCAGGACCCACCTCCAGGCTCACAGAACTCGTGTCACTCATCGTATCAGCTCCTGGGCCAGAAAGAGGGAGCACACGACACGTTAGCTAGGACCCCCATCCCCTCCTCCAGGGAGAGGACAGACACCCTCCACTTGCTCAGGAACCAGCATGCAAAGTGTGCTCATGAATAATAAAGTGGGCCCTACCTCAAGAGGCTCATTCCAGCTGCCCTCTGCCCTGGCCAGAGCTGCACTGACAGGGCAAAGGGAGGGATGGAGGGAGAGAGGGCAGCCTGCTGTGCACTCCTCTCCCTCCCCTTGAATTAGCCTCACAACTCCCTGTGCTCCCACAAAGCCTGCTGCCCCCCCAACCCCCAACAGTCCATTAAGGACCACTCAGCCCTGAGGTGGAGAGCTAAGAGTAGAACAAAGAGATTTAAGTAATGTCCCCTCCTC
The DNA here is from genome assembly GCA_003697995.1 of Taxidea taxus jeffersonii. NCBI lineage: Eukaryota > Metazoa > Chordata > Mammalia > Carnivora > Mustelidae > Taxidea > Taxidea taxus. The sequence goes on along the minus strand of ML110365.1, from coordinate 5,862 downwards.
CACATCCCATTTCAGGCTTGGAGAAAGGTTGGTCCAAGGCCAGCTACAGACAGTGGCCATAAGGCATGAGGATGGGAGAGTGGACCAGAAGGCCTACTCTCTTGTCCCCTCCCCCATGCAGGGCTCCCCAAAGAATAGCCACATCCAGGAAGGCAGCTGGCCTCAGCCTCTGGCCCCACTGAGCCCTAGTTTGAGGAGGCAGCTAGGGCAGAGAGAAGTAGGATAGAGAAGTCTGGAGAAACCAGTTGCAAGGCACGAGGATACTAGGATAAAGCATTTTAAGGGCTTTCTTCACCTATGGCTGGGCCACCCGAGAGGAGCCCTTAATTATCCCCAACCATTACTAGTGGTTCCTGAGCCACAAAGCAGCAGAAGGGGACCATGAGAGCACTCTACTGGCAGCTGGAGAGCCCTGAGACAGGGCTGAGGGTCCAGATCCCTCCCAATATGTTCCTCCCACCCCTAACATGTCCTCCAGGCAAGCAGACAGTTCATCTGCCCTGTTTCAGGAGCAACCCCTCAACTCACCTCCCCAGATCAGAGGTACTAACAACAGTTGGGGGAGGAGGGGAGGGAGAGGAAGGGAAAAAGAGCTCAGGCCTACTGTGTAGGAATCCAGATTGAGAGAAGGCTGATATGCCCCCCCCCCTTCTGTGTGAGAGGGAGAGGGACAGCTGTCAAACATCACAGAGGTGAGGGGTGGGCCAATTTCCCCAGATCCTGTCTCCATGGTGATGCAGCCCTGAGCCAGGAGCAGCTGGGAACTGCTTAGCTTTTGGACTTGGCCTGGAACTTCCACTGTGCCTCAGATGGGGACTAAAATAAGGGTGGGGGGATTTGGGGTCTGCTCCTTCAGTTCCCTTGGCCCTAAGAAGATACCCCTTGGGCCTAAAGGCAGAGGTGAGGTGGGCTCTGGAAGTGCCAGCCTACTGGCCCTGGGCCCTCTTCTTGCTGGGGCCCCAGTCATGGTTCCTAGAATAGAGGCAGCCAAGAGTGAGCTTGGGCTATATCCTGAGTTATGAGTGGTTCCTTCTGACTCTGGCGCATGACTCCAGCCCCTTATTCACTCCTTCAATGGGGATAATCAGTGCTCCAGAGGCTGCAGGCCTGAAAGCAGCAAATGAAATGGGGCTCCCAGGCCCCATTAAACTGTCACGTTCCACCAGCCCACCTACCCAATGGCTCTCTTGGGACCTGGGTATGGGAACATGCCTGCTTGCCAGGAGGCTGACTCCTCCCTCCTCCAGCTCCTGGGCTAGGAACGGTCAGAGGATGGAACCCAGGGATGGCCCTTTAGGTTGGGGCCCAGGATGCTAAGATGAGGCCAGCCCCCGGGGGGACATGTGGACACTTCTGGCAAATGAGTCCTAGGCAAGGAAGTAGCATCCCTCCAGCCCCACCACGGTCTGCACCAGAGGAACTTCCAGAGTCTTGGGCCCAGGTCCCAGGACAGAAAAGGCCAGGCAAGGAAGGGCAGAACCTAAGTCTCTAGGGCTGCTGGGGCAGAGAATAAAGCTGCCACCTTCACCCTAGTCTCTCCCTCCTCCACTGCCCAGAGCCAGTGCAAGGAGATCAAATATTCATTGCCTCTCTGGAGCTAAATAATACATCAATGTAATAACAGGCATAAGGCAGCTAATCACCCCCTTTCACCTCCTAGCCCAAGCGGGGGCCCCAGTGGGGAGGCAGTCAGGGGCAGGCCAAGGCCTGGGCAGCCAGGCACCCAGTACACATTGCTGTGCAAATGGCATGCACCTGGCAGGCACATACTCAGAGTCCGCCCTGGGTGTCAGGGCAGATCCTGTCAGAGGTGGGCAGACTCCGAGACCCCCCTGCCCAGCAGGGAGTGGGTGGGCAGGCTAGTGGGGAAGACAGGCCAAGGCGCTGGGGGCGTGGGAGCCACACTGCAGCCAGCTGTAGCAAGTGCCAAGCAGTCCTTCAATACCCCTGGCAGGCAGTGTTTGGGAGAAAGCTGGGTGGGTGGGCTGAGGACGGGAGTGTAGACAGCAGAGGGAGGTCGAAAGAAGGTCAAGACACTCCCCCTTCCTGCCCTAGAGAATGCCTGGGCCTGCTGACCTTGTGCCGTGTCTTGCACTCACAGCAGGCGCACTGAAGAATGTCCGCCGGGCGTTAGCAGGCGGGTGGGAACAGTGCCCCACGGAGGTAATTAAATAGCAGATGAAGTTAACTGTGTTGGACATGGCCTCTAGGGAGTGGTGACTGCCTCTCAGTACCCTTACCCCCCGCCATAACATATGCCTTTCTAAGGTGACCTTGGTTATTGAAGATTGGCTGGACAGAGGAAGTCTCCCAAAGAAGGAGGGAGAGCTGCTCTCCTCCCAGCTGTCCAGTGGGGGGAGTGTACCACTCCCACAGGTCATGGACCTCCATCACCACACAAGGCTCCAGCAGCATGGACTAGGGCTGGGCCCCTTGGGATGTTACCAGCAGGCCCTCTTGCTCCTGGACAGCCTGGCAGGGAGGTGGGTTGAAAGCCAGCAAATTACTAGCTGGCCTGGACATGGAGGACGAAGGCTAGTTCTGGTGGAAGGGGCAGGGCGCTGATCTCCTGGCTCCCCTCGGCATGCTCTCTGGTTGTTCTTCAGCAGGGAGAAAGCAGCTGCCTCTGGGTAGGGCTCCGTAATGGGAACACCCTGTTCTCTCCTCTCTACCTTCCAGATCCAGGGCCAATCTTATTTTCTGATGAGCCCCACCCAAGTGATGCCTTTCCTGAATGGCCCCATCCCCCACCCATGAGCACCTGTTTCTAAAGGTACTTCTCATTGCATCTGCACGGTCTTTGTATCTGTACTGCCAGGGCTAACATGTGTGAACCCAACTGCATGGATCCATGTGTCTAGAAATAGGCAATTCTCATGTGGGTCATGGGGTGGGCAGGTCTCCTTCCTCCACCTCTGCCAAGCTTAGTCTGGACACCCACAGTGGATACGCTCCACACAGGGCCCCGCCCTCCATACCTGTGCCATCCATCTGGGTGTCACTGGCCTCCACAGGCCCCCGGCTTTTCCGCTCTGTCTCCTTCACCTCGGGCACATAGAAGTCTCCCTGCCGTGCCAGTGGGCACATGAAATAGATCTGGTCTTGCTGGTAGATCTCCAGCCGCGGGTGGGCACACAGCTTCCGCTCCTTGTCAGAAAGTGACAGAAGGTAAAATGAACCCTACAGGGCTTCTGACCCACTCACCCCTAAAAGGCCCTAGGAACTATCTTGTTCACTCCCTCCCAGAGGTCTGGCTCCGCCTCTTGCCTTGATCTCCCCCAAGCACCAAACCCCTGCTGAGGGAGGCACACACAGACCACCCTAAGGGCAGGGCCCCAAACTCCAGGAGGCAATGATCTAAGGAGCCAGGAGTCCTTTGGACAACACCCTGGGACAGGTGCCACTAGAATCCAGGGGCCTAGCACTGCCCCTGGCACCACGAAACCAACCTATCCATACCTCTGACCAAAAGGCTGTTCCAGAAAGCACTAGTCTCAAGCAGCCATGATGCTTAGCACCCGAGTACCCCAGGGACAGGGACCTGAGGGACTATGGCCCAAGGCACCGAAGCCCAGCCAAGCCAAGTTCTGACCTGCTAGACTTCCTATCTCAGGATCCCCTGGCTATGACCTCCTCTCCACCCTGCACAATGATAACTGACCCCGAGATCTCAGGAAAGGCCAGGGCCTCTGACCCTCAGGCCTCCGGCCCCTGCCCTTGCAGACATATTACTGATAGACCGTGGACAGGGGTTCCAGGCCAGCAAAACCCCTCTTTCACTCCCATTCTCTCCTAGTTCAGGTCTAAGCCAACCTCCAAGACTATCACATGTGCTTGGTTCCCTCCCCTCTGGCACCTGCCCAGAGTTTCGGCCAAGGGGGAAGAGGCAAATCCTAGGCTAGAGGGGTAGGCAGGACAAGTAGAACTAGCACTGGACATTATCCTGACTCCCCAGCTGGATGAAGTACCAGTTTATAGGGCCCCGAGTTCTGAGACAGGCACTCCTCTCTGCCTGGCCACAGAGCCTGAAGTGCCCCTCTGCCAGCGTGTATGGAATGGTGCACAGACACATGCCAGAGCTGCACCGAGGCAGGCACGAACAATCAGGACAGGGGGCAAGAGCATGCTGCTCTCCAGCCTGCCCCCCTTTCCTGCAATGGAGCACAATTACCCACTAGGATGACTGTGAGGCCCCTGCCCTGTTGCTGCTCAGCCTCCAACCTTCACAACACAACTATTTATAGCACCCGCCCGGCGCTCACCATGAGCTTTAAATGAGCCTTCCACTTAGCAGTAATGAAAGACTTAGCGCCTGGTAGGGAGAAGCCACTCTAGGACTCCACTTGTCCACCTGCCTGGCCAACATTAGAGCTGAGGAATCCCTTCCAATTAAAGCAGAGAAGAGGGGTACAAAATGAACCCCCCGGCAAAGACAAGAAGAAAGGTGAGCCTGGAGGTTTATGAGTCAGGGTGTTCAGCAGCCACCGGGGGGCAGGTTATGTCTAGGAGCCCACAGGGGTGGGTGGCCTGGCCGAAGTCTGGCTGCAGCTCAGCTAGCCTGACCGCATGGGTAACCCAAACAAGGCCCTGCATCCAAAGTCTCCATGTGCTCAAACACAGAGAGGGACACCCCAACCCTGACATCCCAGGATCAGTGAAGGAAAGTCATTATTTTTAATACTTTTTTTTTAAAGATTTTATTTACTTATTTGACAGAGAGAGAGAGATCACAAGTAGTCAGAGAGGCGGAGGTGGGGGAGCAGGCTCACTGCTAAGCAGAGAGCCTGATGCAGGGCTCAATCCCAGGACCCTGAGATCAGGACCTGAGCCGAAGGCAGAGGCCCAACCCACTGAGCTACCCAGGCGCCCCTATTTTTAATACTTTGAGTCCAGTATTTTTTTGTTTTTTTGCCAACCTGGGTGTTCTTTGTGCCACCTCACAAATCCACATGCCCAGCTCCTCCCCTCTCTGCACACAATGACAGCTGTCTCTGCTTCTCCAGCTGCCCACACACCCAGCCCTGGTCCTCAGGAGGCTGAACAAGAACACAATGTCAGGAAGCAGGAGCTACCAGGCTTTGGAGCTTCCCTATTGCCAGCACCTGGGAATGAGCATCTGCCAAACCTGAGCCCCACTCAGTGAGCCCAGGGTCAGGGGGTTCCCAGAAGAAGGTACAGGCCCTTCCCCAGTAGCTAGAGGGAAGAAAAACACCCCCAAACCTAATCAGGGCATGGCTTTCACCAACACGCCCATGCTCTCTCTGGGCATTTAACAGTCCAGAGGAAATCTGCTAAGTGATCATCAGCCTGGTAGCCTGTCTCTCAAGGGCCGTAGACATTTGGCTTTGGGGATGCTCCCAGGAAAGAGAACCTGTGACCAACAAGAAATTCCAGGGATAATGGAACTCTACCCCAACCCTTATCAACACTCAAGCCACCTCCCTAAAGCTTCCCTTCTGGAAGTAACAGGGATAATAGGAGGAAGTAGTCCTCTTTTCCCTCTCTCCTCTAGGCTGGGCATCAGGGTGGGCAGGACCAGGCAGCCACCCTTACCACCTGCTCTGCCAGCCCCCTCATTGGCAGGCGGGAGGCAGCTCTGTCGCTGCTCTGCACAGCTGCCCCCTCCGGAGAGCCCGGCTCTGAAGTTGCCTGGCTGTGGACAGCCCCGTTGCCATGGAAACTGCATCCTCCATCCTTGCCGTCGCCTTCATCTCAAAGCCATCGGGGAGAACAGAGGAACAGGGGAGACAGAGGAGAGAGAGAAAACTGGCCTGGCTACACAGCCCTTCCTTCCCTGCCTAGCTCTCCCTCCTTGCAGCATCCCACACAGGGAGTGCCAGCTGCCCAAGCCTGCCCCCAGGC
>RCUC01163570.1:0-59001 GCA_003697995.1 Taxidea taxus jeffersonii | reverse complement strand
AGGAATCAAGTACTGAAGCAAAGTATTTTCCTGACCGAAAGAGTCAAATCCCAAAGGCTACGTACCATAGTTCCCTTTGTATGAGATTTCGAGAATTCGAAATTATGGGCACAGAAAATAGATCGTACCATAGTTCCATTTGTATGAGATTTCGAGAATTTGAAATTATGGGCACAGAAAACAGATCAGTGGTTACCTGGGGACTGGGAGTGGGGAAGGGACTGACTAACAAGGGGACAAAGGGGAATATTTTGGGGGGGCGGATAATATAACATAACTGTTCTATAACTTTTAAAAAAGATTTTATTTACTTATTTGAGAAAGAGAGAGAGCGAATCTATGGAAGGGTAGGGGTGGGGGCAGAGTGAGAGAGAGGAGAAGACTCCCCACTGAGCTGGGAACCTGACATGGGGTTCAATCCCAGAATCCTAAGATCATGACCCTGAGATCATGACCCAAGCCAAAGGCAGGCACTTCACTGACTCAGCCACCCAGTGCCCCATCACTGTTCTACATCTTGATGGTGATGGTACTCACAGAACTCTGTGCTAAAAAATGTGAACTTCTGTACTTTTATTTTTAAAATAATGATCATGCAACAGCAGCCTAGAGAAAGCAAAGTACAAATGAGATTTCAAAACCCAAGGACCTTCGCTGAGTTTATCAGAACTAACTGGAAGTCACAATTAGCTGGATTTGTTTCCCTTTTCAAAGTGTTGATCCCAAACAATGTAAATGGCAAACAAAACAAAACAAAACAGTGATGGAATCAGGATTATTAAAAGGTAAAGCAGAACCATTGTTGCTGGCCAGAAGAGCCAGGGGAGCCTAACATTCAATATGATGAGGAGGACCAGGGAAATCTTAAACGTCTTAAGAAAGTTCACTATACTTATTATTGACTAAAGTGTAAAAGTAGGAGGAAATCTATAGAAGAATACAAGAAGTGAATAACATTTGCTACAACAAGATTTACATTGAATTCATGAACCTAGAACTCTTCATCTCATCTACCCATCCTCTTCTTGTTTTCTAGATGCATAACATGTTTCCACTCTTCACCGCAGCCCATTTGCAGGGAGACAACTGGGTCAGTGACTCTAAAGTCTGTCCAGGATGGCCGCCACCAGCAGACAGGAAGATGTCAGACTGATGGGCACCCACAGGGCAGTATCCTCCCGAGATGAGAGATCTGGGAGCTCACAGAAACATACCAGGGTGAGCGCGGCTTCTGGCTCTGGGTAAAACCTATCTCCTCATAACAGATCATGTCGTCATGAGTGATGAATGAGTGAGCTCATCAAAATAATTCAAGACTCTCACACCTACATGCTGATCCAGCCTTCCTCCTGTGAACAGACACAACATGGGGGGAATGTGTCCCCGCCAATTTCGGAGCATATAAAAGTGGGAAGGATGGAGACAGGTTACATGACTCTTAAGAGACATTTGGAATGACATTGTCAGTGGAAGTCTAGAAAAATGCACCTGTTCTTGAGATTTTTAAATCCTAACCAGGTTAAAAAAAAATACATTCGATATAGAGACTGATTAATTCATCCAATCACAGACCATCAAAAGCACAGTGTTCCCACCCAGGATTTCAGCAAGTTGTTCAGATATTTCAAGCAGAAAAAACTGAGTTCCAAATGAGCACATTCAGCTTTGGAAAACTACATTATTTAATCTAGACTATCTTGTTTTCAAATTTTAGAATTTTAAAAATAAAATCCTTCGCATTCTAAGTCGTCAATAAAACAGACCTTCAAGTTATATTAATGCTCTTTTTTCCCCAGCAGGAAAGTGTAATTTCTAGCAGTAACTTGCAGGCGTGAAGAGACATATTGTCTTCTCTTTAGTTTCATGGAATTTGCCAACTTTTTCTCGAAGGGTTTCTGCTCAACCAGAGAAATCCTTCTAAGAGGATCTTTAAGCATAAGTTGCCAAGCGTAACCTCCTAAGAATGCATTTACTGTCATAGTTGGCACAAAGCCGGGTGAATGGCAAGGGAACAACTCTAACAGAACTGTTGCTCAAGGTTCCTGATTCCTAAAGAAGGTAATTCAAAGGTCAATGTTTTTGCAATGTTAGAAAGTTCCTACTTGGCTTATTCTCTGGACGAAACACAGAAAAACACCACCACTTAATAGGAACCTGGAGTAATTTACAATTTTGCTCTAGCTCCTTAAAAAGGTCCTAGAGAAAAAAGAAGTGGCATTTTTTTTTCTGTCTCAGATTTTCACTCATCTAAGAACTCAACCTAGTGCCTGATTTTGTAAATAAACAGTTGTATCTGCTTCATTTTAAAGCAGTCATAGAAACCACAGACTAATAAAACTAAAAGCATATACATTCACATGCATTCCCTTCAACTTTTTAAGGCTTAGGGCTATACATGCCTCATGCTTTATGTTAAGGGTGCTATTAAAATGTGTTATTGGGAAGCAGATTTTTGAGAGTACTTCAGTCCTGTTAGGTGAAATAATCATCAAAATTTACCCACTCTAAATGCATTATTTGTGAAGAAAACATACCAAAGGAGATATGAATTCTCTTTGCAAATAGGAATGTCAAGAGCGAAACATCTTCCAAGTCCAACCTAGAATCCCAAATGATTGATGCTTTCTGGTACTTGCACAGGGTTTACTATTTACTATTTTCGGGGGAGTATCACAGAAAGGTCACGGAAAATAGCAGTAATCCATATCAGGAATACATTTTCACAAGTATAAGTAAGAGGTTGGCTCCTGTCAATTATTTTTGAATTATGCTACCATGAAAGCTAGACTATCTGTCTTACCACTTAAATGTAAATGCAGAAATATCCACCAGCTGGTGAACAAAATGTGGACCAGCCATAGAACGGAATGCATAGTAGTTAGCAAGAAAAGGGAACCAGCTACTGATCCATGCATGCTACACCCTGAATGAACTCAAAACCATTGTTCTAGGCAAAGGGAGCCAGATGCGAAAGACCATTTATTGTCTGGTCCCATTTGTGTGCAATGTCCAGAGAGTCAAATCTAAAAAGAGAGAGGAAAATAGATTAATGGTTGTCTAGGGGTAACAAATAGGAAAGTGGGGTCTTTTGGGGATGCTGAGAATGCTTTAAAACTGGATTGTGGTGATGGTTGCACAATTCCAGAAACTTAATAAAAATCGTTGAATCATCCATTTGGATATATTTTGTGGTATGTACATTATACCTCCAAGAAAGCTGTTTTTTTCCCCCAAAGATCTTATTTATTTGACAGAAAGAGAGAGACACGACGAGAGAGGGAACACAAGCAGGGGAGTGGGAGTGGGAGAAGCAGACTTCCTGCTGAGCAGGGAGCCCAATGCAGGGCTCGATCCCAGGACTCTGGGATCATGACCTGAGCTGAAACCAGTCGCTAAACCAACTGAGCCACCCAGATGCCCCTAAAAAGCTGTTTTTTGAAAACAGCAACAATGACAACAACAACAACAACAATAAGCAAGAGTACCTTGGACAAAGTAAATCTTTTCCTCTGCGGTAAAATAGAATTGTAGTCATATTTTCCTAATTTACAGGGAAAAAATAATGTGATGGGTAGAATTTTCTCAATTTGAAGTTTTTCACTCATTGATTTATATACTAAATTATTGGTACCCACTACTACAATTTAGCTTTTATTTAATTTGCATGAAATTGATATTTAGCTATTTCAGGCTTCACATCTCCATTTTTCGTAATTTTTAACCTGGAACACATGATTCCTAAATTCTTCCCCAATCCAAGCAAAAGAGTAAAACATGGACCTGAATAATATGTAAGTTCCTTTACACTTTTAGAGTTGACTATTCAAATTGGTGAGAGTATATGATTTGAAGATAATCTAGTTCCAATCACTGCCAAAACCGATAGATGATTATTGATAATGGTTCTTATCTATGATCTGAAGGTGTCCTGGAGGTGTCCAGCATTGTGCAAATTCCAGGAGGACAGGAATGTGACTTATTTACACAAAGCTGTATCCACCCCTCTCTCCCAGTTTGAACTCAGAACAAAGTGCCCTAACCAACAGGTACTCAGCAAGCGTGTGAATAGGGTCCACAAAACCACGTGTGCACCAAATATTTTCTAAAACTCCGTGTGCACACACCCATGCTTTTGTTTTCCAAACCCATGTAGCCGGCTGTTCTCATGCTTAGTAAAATGCAAATTCACCTAAACATGTTATTAAGTTGATAGTAACATTTTGCCATTATGAATTTATTTTCTATTCATAAATGGCCTATAATTTTGATATAAATGTCTTCAAAAGATTTGAAACCACGACTTTGAAAGACTCTTAGATTCCGTTCAAAACTTTTAGTTCTTTCCTTTTTCAGTCTTGATCCCAAACGAATAAATATACGCCTAATTTGTCAGCTTCAGCTAGAATTTGGACAACACCTGAGCCCACTCACTGTCCAGTACATTGTAAATCAGTCAGCTAGCAAGTAACATGCCTGTTCTTAATTCACGAAATCATATAGGTGAATGAGAAAACAGAAATAGTGTCTGCATTTATTTCAAAAACTTTTTCACTAGTGCCCGTTTAGTTACTGAATTTATTTAGCAAACCACAAAGATCGGAACCTTAAGAAATTGCAAGAAGTATAAGCTGTTTTCATTCTTTCTGTAAGTAGCTGAGGAGCCACAAGGGTATATACCCTGCCTTAGGCACAAATTCCTCTGTGTCAGGGACCTTTGCTCTAAAACTCTCAGTGTTGGGGGGAGAGGGAAAGGGATAGGCCAGTAACAGGAAACAAAGCACCAACTGTGTCTGCCAGGGTACCTGAGACTCTGGCTCAGATCATATTTCTGAAAAACTAGACTTCTGCAGAACTGAATATTTAATATCATTAGGTAAAATCAGAAGGGCAGATTATCTTTTCCTTACCGCAAATGCAGAAAAATTCCCTTTGATATTTCATCTAGTCTATATATACCAAGACAGTAAAGAAAGTTTTGATTCCTAAAATAAAACAACTATAGTATAATGGAAGACAGACCCAGCTCAGTTATGTTTGGGGCTAATTGCTTCTTCTGATCCTTATTTTATATATATAATATACATATATATATAATATACTTATATATTTATATATTATATGTTTCACATATTTATATATATTTTATATATTATATTTTTATATCTATATATTATATATTTTATATACACAATGCATTTATATATTATATATCATATATAATATATATTTATAGATATCTTTATATACATTCCATACATATATTCCCCCTCTTTGAAAAAAGGTGAAAAATGTACAGCCACGTCTTCACGCAGTCTAACAACTATCCTTGCAGTGTCCTGTACTATATTCTTCAGCAAGATAATAAGGCTTCTTTGCACACCTGCCAAGAGCTCTGTAACTTCCAGCTCTAAAATCCCAAGGCAGTAGAAAACTGTCAGCCAATGGGCTGTTCTCCTTTTGCTACATGCACCTGCCGCTGCAGAAGCCAGCAGGAACGAAGGAAGGTTAAGACAACCACTTTCCTTCACTCCCTTGTGCTCTAAAAAATTGCGGGCCCAGTGACCTGTCAAAGCGGCCACAAGGTGACATCAAGTCTTCCGGTCCTCTCGATCTCGGAGACCCCTGGCAAAGGGATTGCAAAACGGTCACCTAAATAAATAACCAGATGTGCTGCGGCCCAAAGGAAGGTTATTCTTTCTCGGGGAAAGGCAACTCTTTCTCCTGCGAGAGGAGCACAGACTTCCCGCCCGGGGACTCGGAAACTTCTCGCCCAGAGCCGAGAGAGGAATCCAGGGAGAAATATCCTCCCCACCGAGAGAGCCCGTTTCTGCCGTCGGTGCGCTCCGCTGGGCGCACCGGCTCCGAGGGCCCCGGACGCCCCCTCACCGCGGGGGCTGAGCTCGCGGGTCGCCGGGGCTCGCCTACCTTGGAGCGCGCTGAGCGAGCGTGGGGTCCCGGCCTCGCTCTCCCGCCTCCCGCCCCGGGTCGCCTCCGTCGGGCGTGGGTGGCTCGGCCGCCGTCACCTTGGGCTCCGCCCTCGAGGGTGCGCCCGGGGCAGAGTCCGGCGCCTGGACGACTCCGGGGAGGAGCCCGCGCTCCGGTGGGGACGCACACGCCCGGCTCCGCGCACCCGGGGTGCACTCCCTGCACCCCCCCACCCTCGTCCCGAGCGCTGCGCTCCCGTCGGTGGCAGTTGTTGTTGATTTTGAAGAAGGTTCTATTTGCGCCCTCAGTTCATGAACTTTGGTCTTTGTTATTTATAATAAACCTTTTTATTTTGGAGTAATTTTAGGTCTAAGGAAAAGTTGCAGAGATCGTAGAGTTCCCTAAACCCTTCAGCCGGTGCCCTCTTAATATTCACGTCCTACGTCTGTACGTGTGCATAGTACATTTGTCAAAACTAAGAAATTAACACTGGGCCCTTGCTATTAACTAAACTCAACCTTTTACAGATTGCACTAGTTTTCTGCTAAATATTTTTCTGTACCAGGATCCCACCCAGGGTTCCACGCTGCATGCTGTCATGTCTCTTTACTCTCTTCTGGTCTATAACAGTTTCTGAAGTCTTGTTTTTCTGGATCGTTTTAAAGAATTCTGCTAAGCTATCTTGTGGATATCTCTCATTTTGGTTTTGTCTGTTGCTTTCCTCATGATGAGACTATGGTTATAGGTTTGGTGGAGGAAGACCACGATGGGAAAGTGCCTTTCTCATCACAGCATCCTATCAGGGTACATGAGAGCAGCACGACTTAACTGCTGGTGACATTAATCTTTATCGCCTGGTTAAAGTACTATTTGCCAGCTTTCTCCACTGCACAGTTACTGTTTTTCTTTTTCCATATTCTTTTCTTTGGATGGGAGTCACTGAGTTCAACTCACCTCAAGAGAGGAGAGTGGAATGAAATTCCACCTGGGCGTGGGAGGGAGTATCTGCATATATTATTGGAATTTTTCTGTAAGGAGGATTTATTCCTCTTCTCCCATTTATTTATCTATTTGATCATTTATTACATTCGGATGGATTCATATATATTCATTTCATACTTTAAGCTATAGTTCAATACCACACTATGTATGATGTTGTTCAAATTGTTCCAGATGGGAACAAAGAGCTCCTGGGAACTCTTTCAGGTTGGGTCCTGTGAACTTTTGAAAGTTCATAAACATTTAGGGGCTGGGGATAAAAACCTCACTAATTATTGGCTTTGCCCCTCTCACATTTAACAGATACAGAAAACTGAAACCGCAGCCCCCTAATATCTGAGGACTATTCTGAATCTTCCTGGGAATCCTATGATTACTGTGTTTCCAGCCCCGTTTAAAAAAAAAAAAAAAAAGAAAGAAATAAATGTTTTGTCTCTTCGTTTGTTTTCCTAACAGATGAGCTTGTAGATTGGGATCCAATTGGAGAAGTGAAAGTTGATGTTTCTTTAGGAAAATTTTGGTTAACTAATACTTGTGGTTCTATTAATAGATATACATGTATTTATAGACAAGTCACGTTCCCAAGTTAGCCATGGGTGTTTATAATTACATTAAACATTGAAGAAATCCAGCTGTTGAGGATCCTTTGTTATGTGGGTTTCGATTCCTTTTGTTTGCATAAGCATAACATGGTCCCCTAAACACTACATTTCCTCCTTCTGAGCTGGAATCTGGGATGCTGCCTTGCCTTTGGTGACCCTCACCTCTCTTTCAGGCCTTAACCTTTCTCAGAGAGGGAAACCTACTCCATTAGTCTCAGTTTTGCCAAGTAAACACAGGATGGATAGCCCAGTGAGTAATCCAGCACCACTCAGTGAAGAGATTTTTCTACCCTTTAAATGTTTTTGACAAAGTTCCTAAAAGTAATAATACTTAAGTGCTTTTCCATTTTGGAACACTAAATGTTTTCCATTTTGTATTTAAGTCCCACCATATCCCAGAAAAAACTGAGAAGATGAGAGGTGAAGGTGAGTCTTCTGTGCACTTTCCTGGAGGGAGAGAGAGGACTTTAATGGAAACTGATCATTCTGGTCAGCATCAAGTACTGACTGTATTTCTGTTTGGGGGTTATTTGTTAAAAGGAAATTGTATGTAATATGGGTTGTTTTTGTAACATGTATTTTTAAATGCAAATCCTACCATGTCATTTCAGCTTTTTCCCCTCCCCCAATACACACTCCCACACCCCCCCCACACACCCCACCACCACTAGCATTCATTAAAACCCCCTCATGACCTTGGGTTTAAAGCCTAAACCACCCTCCCACCCCTCACCCCCAGCCCCCAGCAGAGAAGTCGCCCATCTCCATCCCTCCTGCTTCTGCTCTTGCCGGATCACCACATTGTCTGCCAGTCAGGTGAAATGGCTTGTGCTGTTCCAAACCCTCTCTTGTTTCTCGCTTTATATTCCATTTTGCCTTAGTCCTCACTCAAGCACATCCTCATCCACCCACTCCCCCCCTCATAAACAAGAATGTCCCTTCCCCTCTTCTTCACCTGGAAATTCCTGCTCACTTTCCTCGGTGTGTGCGGGGGAAACCTTCCCTTGAGATCCCCCACTGACACTGAGCTGCTCACTTAGGTCTTCCCTCAAAATGCTCCATATATTGCATTTGTTAGATTGTTTTAGTTTTCCATGGCTGCGGTAACAAATCACCTTGAACTTGGTTGCTTTTTAAAAAAACCCACACGTTTATTATCCTACAGTTCTGTGGGTTAGAAGTCTGATACGGTGCTCACTAAACTAAAATCAATACATCAGCAGGCTGTGTTGCTGTGAATCTGTTCTCTCACCTTCTGCATCCTTTCTAGAGGCTGCCTGCATTTCTTGGTTCTTGGCCCCTTTCTCTGTCTTCAAAAGCAGCAACATCTCTCTCTGACTCCAACTCTCCCTGTTTCACTTGCAAAAACTCCTGGGATTACATTGCATGCAACTGGATAATCCAGGATAATCTCCTCCATTTTAAGACTCTTATCTTAATCCCATCTGCAAAGTGTGTTGTGCCTTGGAAGATTACATATGCATGGGTCCAAGAGATTAGGGCCTGGACCTCTTGGAGGGGCCATTACTCTGCTTGCCACAGCTGTGCTGCTAAATCACTTTATGACTCAAACATTGAATTTTGTTATGAAATATTTCATCTTTTATGCCACAAAATCAAGAAGGCATGGCAACGTTCTGGAGGCATGCTCCCATTCCTTTTTAGTGATGCCTCTGTCTGCCTTTCCCTTCTTCTCTCTCCCCTTCCCATGGCACCCCACTACCCTCACTGGAAGGAGTACCTGATGTTGGAAGGTTTTCAAGTTTTTTCTCCTTCCCCATACGTATAGTCTTCCTGGGCTTTCTGGACTTGGTGATTGATGAAGAGGATGTAAAGGTAGAAATTAAGGCATTTGATCTTAAGAGAAACAAACTCTCTAGTCCCCTGGAGTCTTACAGATCAAACTCTGAACGCGAGAAAATTCACTGCACCTAAATGTCTCTCACCAGCTCAGGACCACTGTCTGTCTACTACATGCAAGCTGCCTTGCTGCATGTTGGGGTCAATTGTTATTATTTTGAATTTCAATGAGTTTGCCCTTGAAATGGGTAAGTCACATACACACATGGAAAATAACTATAGGGGTGCCTGGGTGGCTCAGTGGGTTAAGCCTTTGCCTTCAGCTCGGGTCATGATCTCAGGGTCCTGGGATGGAGCCCCACATCAGGCTCTCTGCTCAGCGGGGAGCCTGCTTCCCTCTCTCTCTCTGTCTGCCTCTCTGCCTACTTTGGATCTCTCTCTCTCTCTCTGTGTCAAATAAATAAATAAATGAATCTCAAAAAAAAAAAAAGGAAAATAACTATAAATACAATTACATAGTAAATTAAAATACTCCCAAACAAAAAACTATCACTGACTAGTAAGACATCTAGCCAGTACTAGATGACAAAGAGAGAGTACTGACTTTAGTCAGTGCCCCAGAGAACTCCTCAAGAGGTAGTAGGATTTGGGAGGACCCAGGACCTTGAGGGGGCTAGCTACTATTAGGGAAAGGTCATCTAATAAAACCTTAGTCCTGAGACCCTTCAGATGTATATGGGTGGGCCATATGCTTGGGGAATGATTGCCACCATATATCTTGGGGGTTAGAGATAAAGGAAGTTTCCAAAGGAGTTTTTATATGTTAAAGTAGATTTACAGGATCCTGGGGGTTGGGTTAAGACTGCCTTTTGCCCTTAGCAAGTATTAACATCAAGACAGCTGAGCTCCTAGAGGAAGGTCACTCTGCCTGTTTCAAGGACTTGTCAGTGGCCTTAGTAAGCAAGTAAATTTTTCTTTTGCCTTTGTTTCCCACATCAGTACCATGTTATGTGGGAGAACATGGGGGCCTTTTGAGCTCAGGCATGGGCAAAGGCACAAAGAAAGTAAATGTTCAGGCAGGTTTCTGAGCTATCAAGAAGACCAGTCCAGCTGGACCCGAAGACATTCATAGGAGACAAAACAGAGAGGTGGGAGCAAATCATGTGTAAAATACAAAAGGTTCGAGTAATAATTTGTTTTTCCTGTTCATCTCTTCTAAGAAAAGAAGGAAAAATAATGGTGGGAAATGAAACCCCGATTGTTGTTCTGAGTTCACCAGTAAAGCACTTAACATATTTATGAACAATAAATGAGTGGCTGCTTGTATATACGCGTCTGTCTAAACAAGTAGATCTTTTCTAAGACTCCTTTCACATAATGGACACAGAAACCATAACATAAGCAAGGGTAATGTTCAAAATATTTCCTACTGATTGAGGTGTGGCACCAACCAGTCAGAAAAGCTACCGGTCATAACGGACTTGTGACGACAAACCTATGTGACCTTTTTCAAAACTATCATTGCTATCTTGGCATAACAAGATGATGAAAAGATGTTCTTTCACTGTCTTTAAAAAATTCCCTTTGGAAGCACGCAGGTGGGTATATTCCTTTGGACCTAATCAATTTTGATTGTTATATCTTTTTTTTCTGTGATAAGCTTGGTTTGCTCTGCCTTAGCAATAGCTAGAGTAATAAGTGCCCTTTGCTTCTGTATTATAAGGATGGAAAACCATCCAGGTCTCCAGCAAAGACCAGCTAACCTTCGGTACATATTTTCATACCTGAGATGATCATCTAGGTCCCTGTTGGAGAGTCTAATACAAGAAGCGATGGACAGGTTGTTTCTGGTAATCACCTGGGTTGCAGATGGCTGATGTATCTTTTTCATATTCTTAAATGCTCCCTCAATGGGTTTGAATAACTCATCCAGGAATAAAAAGAGCAGAAAACGCTAAACCTTCTCCAGCTACAGGCAACATATTCAGGACATCCTCCTGATCAGCAAAATCGTGGCAAGAGTAAAAAGATGCATATCCAAGATGAATGCCCTGCGGTCTAACATTGTTTGTCTTTGGCCCAAATGGGGGGTACTAAAAAGAGAAAACAGCCCCTGTCCGCAGAAGATAGCATGCTACTGCTAGCTGGCTTGGTACCACCAGGAGTTGGCTGGCACTCAGGTCAGGGAAAATGTAACAAGGCTACACTACAGGAGTCTTGGGAGTCATGGTCTCAGGGTCCTGGGATCGAGCCCCACATCAGGCTCTCCACCCAGTGGAGAGTCTACTTTTCCCTCTCATTCTACTTCTGTGCTTTCTCTCTCTCTCACTCACTCAAAAACAACAACAACAACAACAACAACAACAACAAAAACCACCAAAACAACAACAAAAAAAAACCTTTAAAAAGTAATTTTACTTGGAAAAAAAAGAGTTATTACCTCCAATTGCTCTTTTCTTTTATTTTTTAAACTTAAAGACTTTATTTATTTATTTGACAGACAGAGATCACAAGTAAGCAGAGGAAGGGAAACAGGCTCCCTGCTGAGCAGAGAGCCCCGATTCCGGGCTCGATGAGGGGCTCCATTAGGGGCTTGATCCCAGGACCCTGGGATCATGACCTGAGCTGAAGGCAGAGGCTTTTAACCCACTGAGCCACCCAGGCGCCCCACTCCTTTCTTTTTCTTAAACAGGCTCCTGATGCCGAGCTCCCTTACCAACTTTTAGTCTTTGCTCAGATGCCACCTTCTTGGTGACATTTCCCCGGCCACCTGGTGTAACGATGCAGGCCTCTTTCCAGTGCGCCCTGATTTAATTTCCTTTTTTATTTTTACGAAGCACTTCCTACCCACTAACACACTGGGGATTTGTTGGGGTGTTTTATTTGCTGCTTCGTTTCTGCCTCCTCTCTTTTTTTTGTTCATAAGTTAATCTTAAGCAATACCTGGCAGATAAGATGTACTCAGTGATATTTGTTGAATAAACTAATTTATGAAATTGGGTTAATAGAAGAAAGAGTGAGTTTCAGAGAATTGAGTGTTTTATTTTCAAACTTTTACAACTAACGTGCCTGTTAGCTACCCAACAGAGGGAGATGACAATTAGGTAGTTGAATATATGAATCTAGAATTTAAGACTATGTTTCCATAAATACAGAAAATGAGCATATATGAATTATTAAAGGCACAGGAAAGATATAGAACTGAATGAAGTATCAAGGGAACGAGTCCAGAGAAGAAACATTGAGATGACAGAGCCAGAGGAGCTTGTAGCAAAGATTGAGAAGAAACTGCTCAGCTGGGAGAAAAACTAGATTTACATAGTTTTGAAGTGCCAGCTTTTTTGGTAAATTTCAGGACGCGGTGACAATGAGAGTATTCGATTGAAAGTCTCTCTGGTACCTCATCTCCTCCTGTCCTGCAGCACTGAGTCTCTCTTGGCTTTTGGGTTCCTTGGCATGTCCACACTTGACTCCTAAGGAGACACTGCACCCTTAAGACTTTAAAGAGACTCTGAAGGAGCGATAGTTACTTAAAAACTTAGCTGAACCATGGGGCACCTGGGTGGTTCAGTGGGTTAAGCCTCTGCCTTTGGCTCAGGTCATGATCCCCGAGTCCTGGGATCGAGCCCCACATCAGGCTCTCTGCTTGGTGAGGAGCCTGCTTCCTCCTCTCTCTCTCTCTGCCTGCCTCTGGGCCTACTTGTAATCTCTCTCTCTCTCTCTCTCTCTCTCTGTCAAATAAATAAATAAAATCTTAAAAAAAAAAAAAAAACAACTTAGCCGAACCAAATAACTACTACATTACTTTGGGGAGACGTTTTTTTCACAATCTGAAGTCAAATACAGTTCTCACAGATGTAAAGTTCCAGCACCATGGGTTTGGATATGTAGCGGTTGCTCTGTGAGTCCTGGGATCTATTGTCTTACCACTGTTTTCCATGGTCCTCTCTGGCCCTTTCAGAGCAGAGTGATTGCCTTTCTGCTCACTTCACTCAGCCTTTCTAGTGTCCCTCAAGCTGGCGCCAGTTCTTGGTGTAGCAGAAAGAGAAAGAAGACACTATCAAGACTTCCCGGGGCTTCTGGCCTTGTAGCAAGTCCTTGCTCCCTCTCCAGGAATGTCTTCAAGTCCCTTTTCCCATGAGGCCCACCGCCCCCCTCTCCCGCTTGTCTCATCTCTCTCTGCATCTCTGTGCTGTACAGCTGGTCAACGCCACAGACACCATTGCTTTCCTCAGGAAAGCGAGCCTCTTCTTTTGTTGTCCTGAGGCCAGACTTCAGATGGTCCCTGAGACTTCCCTGTAGCTCAGTCTTCACTTTGAACTTCTTGGTGGGCGTATCTCTTTCCCAGACAAGAGGGAGAATCCCAGCCCTTCTAGTTTCCAGCCTCTGGTTTTCTTCAGACCCTCCCAGTAAACTAGTTTTCCAGGCTGAAGACAACGCCCCATTCTTGGTTTCTTTGCAGAATGGAGATTACTGCTAAGTCACATGCCAAAGGAATGAACTCCTTTTGTGGAGTCCCTACGATTCACTCCAGTACTTAAGGGAATACTTCTCAGGCTTTGACAATGGTGAAATGATTTAAATGGGCATTGAGCATGACATTCAGGTAATTCTGACTAAAAGCAAGGCAGGAAGAAGGATACTTTTCCACAGTTTCTATATTCAGCTTTGCCTCCAACAATGTAGTTTAACATCCTTATGAGTACAGGAATAGAAATATGCTTTGGGGGGCACCTGGGTGGCTCAGTGGGTTAAAGCCTCTGACTTCAGCTCGGGTCATGATCTCAGGGTCCTGGGATCGAGCCCCGCATCGGGCTCTCTGCTCAGCGGGGAGCGTGCTTCCCTTCCTTTCTCTCTGCCTGACTCTCTGCCTACTTGTGATCTCTGCCAAATAAATAAATTTTAAAAATTAAACAAAAAAGAAATATGCTTTGGAAATTGAAACAAGAATAAAAGAATGTATTTATTTATATCTCACCTTCTTCCAAAAAACAGCTTCGGGTAGAATATCATAAGTATTCCCAATTACCTTAATAGTTGGGAGCATATAATATTAACTAAGAACTGAGAATTTAAAGTGAGCTAAATATCAGAGTGAAATTAACTGAGAGAAGGGGCTCCAAATATTCAAATATTGATTTTCACTGCAAAGAAATACTGTTTCTTGCCTTACAAAATTAATTAAGCTCTGTGTTAATTAATCATTACGCCTCTATAATGAGAGGCTGCCAATCACCCTGTCAGATTGTTTACAGCTGAAATCCTAGCCGAAAATTCATCTAGTTAATGATCTAAGTTAAATTTAACCCGTGATTCAGGACC
This sequence comes from Taxidea taxus jeffersonii, assembly GCA_003697995.1. Classification (NCBI taxonomy): domain Eukaryota; kingdom Metazoa; phylum Chordata; class Mammalia; order Carnivora; family Mustelidae; genus Taxidea; species Taxidea taxus. The sequence continues at coordinate 44,353 of RCUC01163570.1, read as the reverse complement.
TCAAACATAATTCCAGATCACAGCAGTGATCATGGTTTTAGAATCCCTTATGTGCCTCTTTATTTCTCTACTAACTTATAAGCAAATTTCAGATTCCATAAAGCCTCAGGCCTACAATGGAGACTTCTCTGGACCTTCCTTGGCTATGAAAATAGAAATAATATACAGACAATTTGTACCTATTTTTTCTGTCTCATAGAATAATGCATCTGATAAATAATTTCTTTTTGATTTTTAAATGTAAAAATACCAAGCTGTTTGACACCTTTATATCAATACATTTCAAATAAGGGATAAATATACCACCTACCTGTGAAAAAATATAAATGATGGTTTCAATTATACCCTATTTATTTTTTACCCAAGAACTTAAGACTTTTGGCCTATTACTTTGTGGTGATTTTTCTTTGCTTTTACTTGTATTATTTATATGAAGCCAATTTCCTTGAAAATGAAAGCTATGGGATTCAAGCTATCCTAGAAAAATGTTAGTCTCCACGACACCTGTGATTTTAAAAGTAGGCTGATTAAACAAGACCTCAATAGGGCTTCTTGGTAGGAGACTTTGGTTAAGTCTCCCGTGTGATGGAAAAACTGGTTCAAACCCAAGTTTCAGTGAACTCTTGTAACATTTCAGCCACTTCACATTACATTGGATGGGCAACAAGGTTGCTTTAAGCCTCGCTAATTTTTTTTTTTTACATTGAGATTTCCATTCATGTGGTTTCCCCTTGAGCAAGGGCTCAGGAGAAAGGAGGGGAAGGGCAAGGCTAGGAATTCAGGAAAAGGAAAACACACAGGGTACAATTGGCCTGAGAACTAGCCCCAGCCTGTGGTCAGAGAAAAGTAAAGTACTTGGATCTGTTGATCACTCCAAGGTTGGACCCTGTCCTCAAGCTCAGGGTCAGCCAATAGTTCCAAGCACTGGCTGTCCAATAGGGCAGCCACTAGCCCCATGCGTCTACCAAGCATTTGGGATGTGGCCAGCCTGAACTGTAACGTAACACAAGCATAACATACACACCAGATTTCAAAGACTTAGCGTGAAAAAAAATCCTGTAAATGGTCTCATTGATTAATTGTAATGATTATAGATTAAAATGACGTGATTTTGGACATGTTGAATTAAATCTATTATGAAAATGTATTCATCTGTTTCTTTAAGTCATTTTCTATAACTCTAAATATTCTGTAGGTTATGTCTATGGCTCACATTGTGTTCTTGGGAGAGCTTTGGTTTAGAGCCATATTCTTAGACAGAGATAAGCCAAGCTTCCAACTGCCCCTGAAAGAAAGGGTACGCAGTGGGGTGCTATAGATACCTGAAACTCATTATGTCCAGTGAGGAACTTATTTTCCTACCCATGCACCTGGCCTTCCTACAATCCCCACCTCCATTATAAGGTTTATTTTCATGTTCACTATTGCTGAAGAAGATAGCCATGGTCTCTACTCAGAAGTTTGCTTTCAATCACTGATTTGTGCACATTTAAAGCACACTTTCACACAAATCTAATGCTAGACAATGGTTCTAAATGTGGTTCCCAGATCAACGGTTTCATCCAGAAACTTATCAGAAATACGAATTCTTGTGCCTCATCCCAGCTCTGCTGAATCAGAAATTAAATTTTGAGCATTGTGGCCTAGGACTTTGTGTTGATGAATCCCTCCAAGTGAGTCTAATGTTTGAAAACCACTCACTGCTCTGGACTAACATTAAAGTGGGGCTGCCAGATAAAATCTAGGATGCACAGTGAAATTAGAATTTCAGATCAACAGCAAGGAATTTTTTCATATAAGTATGTCTCATGCAATATTTGAGACACATACAAAAAAAATTCTTTACTATTGATCTGAAATTCTAATTTCACTGGGTGTTCTGCATTTTTGTTTGCTACATCTGCCAATTCTATGTTAGAACAGTGGGTCTCAACCCAGACTGTAAATGAATTAAATTCATCTGGTATGGTACCCAAGCATTGGGATATATATATTTGAAGTCCTCAAATTATTGTAATGTGCAGCTGCATAAGACGGCATTAAAATAATGCTTTCTAAACTTCTACATGCATCCAGATCATCTGGAGGTGTTGGAAAAATGAAGATTCTGATTCAGTATTTCGGGGATGGGGCCTGATGTTTGGCATTTTTAACAAATTCTCAGGTGACATTGTTGCTTCTGGTCTGGGAAGCACATTTTGGGGAGTACGAGATAGGGATTGCAGAGATGAGGGCTCTGACATCTGTTAAAATGCCACAAGATCATGCAAAACAGAGAAGAATATGATGCAGATCTTAAGTACCATGAGAGTGGTTCAAAGTACTGTGAAAATCTCCAAAAAAGGAGAAACTACATTTGGTATGAGAGGAAATGTTCATGGAGAAGGTGGCATTTAGAGTCATCTTTTTTTTTTTTTAAAGATTTTATTTATTTATTTGACAGACAGAGATTACAAGTAGGCAGAGAGAGAGAGGAGGAGGAAGCAGGCTCCCTGCTGAGCAGAGACCCACCCCCCGAATCGGGGCTCGATCCCAGGACCCTGGGATCATGACCTGAGCCGAAGGCAGAGGCTTTAACCCACTGAGCCACTCAGGCGCCCCTAGAGTCATCTTTAAAAAAAAAAAAAAAGTTGTATTACCTTAAAAAATATGATTGTGATATTTTGCAAGAGACAATTGGCTATGCAGGTGTTGCCATAGCAAAAAAATGAAAACATGGGGCATTGACTTTGTGCCCAGAGAGCAGGCAGGGGCTAGCAGAGCAGCAAGGAGGCTGATGGTGGGGTCTGGAAGAGCAGGGGGGAAACAGCTGTAGGAAGCTGGCAGGATGCTGCCCAGACCCATGTTTTGTGGCAGTTAAACAGGTGGGCAAACCGGTGCCTGGAAGACAGCTTGGAGGATAAAACATGTGTCTAATGAACTTACTGCTCTGATTAAGGAGATGGGAACAATTTCTGTCTCGGTTATCCAACAAACTACCCTAACATTTAATAGCTTAAAATAACAGTTCTCATGATTTGATTCTTTGGGTCGGTCATTAGGGCTTCAGCTGGAGGCTTGCTGAGGGCTGGGAGAGCTGGCCTCTCTCCTGGTTAGCTTTCACCCTCCAAAACTCTAGACCGGATTTTGTCACATGGTGGCAGCAATGTTCTAAGAGGGGCAGGTCCCAGTGGAGAAGTTTTGCTCAAGCCTCTGGTTCTGTCATATTTACTACTTTCATCGTCAAAGTAAGTCACAAAATCAAGCCCAGGTTCAGCAGGAGGGACTCCACAGAAGCATGAGTACCAAGAGTCAAGATTCATGGTCAGCCTTTACTAGAATGATTTGCCCCAGGTGGTAATTTATTGACTAGAGAGCAGGATGTCAATAAGGAAATAGTAAGAATTAAAACTGAAGAAGTAGACCGCTGTGATCCTTTGGGAGGCCTAAAATTCCATGGTGAGGAACGTACACGTCATTCACCAGGTCAGAGGTGACCATTGAATGTTTGGACAGCAAGACCTCCATTGTCTTTGGCCAGGATAATTCTTTAAGCTGGAGAATCAGACAGTACTCTCAGGTAACATGAAAAAGTAACTGTGCCCTAAGCAGAGCTGATTGGACTAATGAATTAGAAAAAGATCATGGAGTCAAAGGAAAAGCTGGACAGCCAGGTCTTAGGAAGAAGAGAAACCCAGAGAGCTCTCCTAGGGATCTAGGATCTAGGATCTAGGATCAGGACCCACTGGAAGCCTGTTACTGTAAGTCATCTACAGATGTTTTTGGTTCTCTCCACTCAAGGTTCAAATTTCTAAGAGGCAGAATACTCTGTATGATCTCTGTGTATCCATGCTTCATCATTTGGCCAGTGTTGGGAAGGGCAGCTCAGTCAGAAGTCCTATCATATAGCCTACTGATGGGCAGAAGACTTGGGAAGGTGGTCCAGCTCCGCACTTCAACCCCAATCCCAAATCACATGCCAACCAGGTCAGAGAAAGCCAACCCCAACACTCCTTCTTGCCATTTAGGGCCTTCTTGTTACTAAGACTGTGCTCAATATTACAGCCCTATCTTTCTCTTTTCTAATCCTATTTCCTCTTATGGTTTTTCCCTTCAATCTCACCCTCAGCATCGTAAATGGCACAATTTTCCTGGCTCCCCCTTGACAACAGTATGGATTATTTTTGTGAATACAGCTGACAGGATCTACATGGTTCATACAGGTTGGCTCAGGAGCCCCTCGATGCATCCCCATTCCCATCATCCTCCCCCTTGCTCACCCCTCTTTATCAAACCTACTCCTACCAGGTCCCACAGATCTTTCAGGTATGAATTGGACAACCTGAATAAGACTGTAGTTTAGGAAGATTAATCTGGCGGCAGTGTATACAGCAGATTGGAGGCAGTGGGCTAGCTGGGAGGTTTCTGCAAAATGGAAGATCCTGAACTTGGACTGGACAGGGAATGGGGATGAAGTGGGAAGGGACTGGGGAGAAATAGAAGACAGGCAAGAGTGCCACTGGCTGTGGGGGTTGGGCTGTCAGGGGAATCACTAGTAATCACTGAAGTCTTGACTCAAAGCATTCAGGAGTGAGAAGAGTAAAGAAATCGAAGCAGGAAATGTTTGACTACTCTTTAAAGAATTTTTTTTGGTGAAAACATTGGTAGTGGGGCCCAACAAGTTGGCTAAAGTGGCATAATCACAAAACAATAATACGTAGATTCTTTAAACATTTTACTTCAACTTAAAATGTTAAGTGTATGTTTATTCATCAATATTTTGAGGCAAGGCTCAAGTCTTTGGTAGGTGGCTGACCTCTGATGAGTCATTTGGGGCATCTCAGTTCTTAAAAAACACACTCCAATGGGCATGGTCTAAAATGTGCAAATTCAGATCTTTTAAAGAAAAGCAAGGACCTAAACAGACTTGTGAGACAATCTCAGTGTAGGACCCGTCTAGACTTTAACTTTTGCTGCTAATGCATTAATTTTCTTACCTACTCCTTTTCTGAGAGGAGAAGTTTTCTTACCAATAACAAAGTTTTAGAATGTAAGTGAGGTTCAGTGGGGTAGAGTCTGGAGCCGATGACCAAGAATTCTTGAGACGTCTTTGGTGCAAAATGGTGGTTTGTTAAAGCAAGGGGACAGGACCCAGGGGGAGAAAGAGCAGCTGCCCGTAGTTGTGAGGGGTGGCTGATTATATACTATGGGGCTGGGGGAGGTAAGGAAAAAGGAGGGTTTGAAAGAACTTTCTTATGCCAAAGAGGACCTGCAGGATACCGCAGGACTTGCCATTGTCAAGTTAAGGTTGCTTTTCCCTTTAGTAAGGCATTACAGTAAGATAGTTGGGAGCTTCCCAGAGGAATGTCACATTCCTGCTATCACACATCCTTATCAATGAGTTTTAGGTTTAGAAGAAATGTAACTTTATTTACATTTCCCTCTGCCTCAGCCTCCCTCAATTTTATTGGGAGGGGGATGATGTTAGAGCTTCAAGAACTGAGTTACAGGTCTTTGGAAGTTGGGCTATTGATAAGAAAGCTTCTTCCTTGTAAATCACTAGGACATGTGTAAACTGAGGGAGACTCAGGTCTAGCAGGATTGTGGTCTCTACAAGTTAACTATTTGTTTTTCCTTTGGATACTGGCAGCTGGGGAGGGAATTGTCTGAAGGTTCTAGAGAGTTCCCTCCCCAGCTGTCAGTATCCAGAGGTGGCAAGCATTACTCCTAGAGTTTTACCAATAGAATGGACCATGAAGGTTTAATTCTGTGAGTCATTAGATGAGGATCAGATAAAGAGTTTCTGTGCAGATTCTGGGCTGGCCTAGAGGCTATCAACAAACTGGTAGTGCAACATGTTTATTGATGATTTGAAAGGTCAGTCATCAATTAGTTATTAAACAATGTGGGATTTGTTTGTTTTGTTTTACATGTATAAGTCCTTTATTTAGTAGAGTAAAACTCCAATGGGAACTATGGGTAAACTTTTATTTCAGATTCCCACTAGCCTGCTTTCCCAACATTGCTAAATGTATTACGATTGTTTGCTCACTGTCTGTTTTCCTGCTAGAATCTGTGAGCAATCGTGAGGGCAGAGACAATGTCTGTTCTGATCACCACTGAATTCCTAAGGCCTTTCCCAGGAAGTCAATACATATTTGTTTAATGAACAATGATATGCCTTTTCTTGCTAAGGCTAAGTTTCCAGCTCTCTGCAATCACAACTTAATTTTTTTTAAAGAATTTATTTATTTATTTGGCAGACAGAGATCACAAGGAGGCAGAGAGGCAGGCAGAGAGAGAGGAGGAAGCAGGCTCTCCGCTGAGCAGAGAGCCCGATGCGGGGCTCGATCCCAGGACGCTGGGATCATGACCTGAGCTGAAGGCAGAGGCTTTAACCCACTGAGCCACCCAAGCACCCCCAATTACAACCTTAAATAACTTCTAAACCATTCATGTACAGACACCCTGTATTCTTTGCCAAACAAACAGATCAACCCCTACTATATACCATTAGAAAATATTAATATATTATCACAAGTGACTTTCAATACAATTGGAGGGTTATGGTCAATGACTCTCCCTCAATGGTATGTATTGTAATCAATATACCTCCTTCTCCACCACAGAGCACAGCACCATCATTAACAACAGCAAAAGCAATTTTAAATGTTGCTTAAAAATTGAGTTTGAGAATGCTGATTTGATAATAGGCTGAAGGTTCATTTCCTTGAGGCAATAGATCATTCGTGACTATTTCAATTAAAAAGAGAAGACTTGGCGTATGTATGGATCAAGGATATGTGATTATGTTATTCCAGGGAGTGGGGTTTCAGAAGCAATGCCCACAGACAGCGCTCATTCAGGATTTTACTGGTTAATATCAAGCACCGCCCCCCATCCATGGAAGGCTTTATCGTAAGTGTAAGGAAGCGATCCAGTGTGCATGGCACTCTCAAAGGCCTCGGGAATGTATTCAAATAGGCGTGATTGAAAGTAATAGAACATTCCATCACACAAAGATTTCCTAAATTGTGTCCTTATAATGGTTTGGATGTGTAATTGTGTTTCACATATGACCTGAAGTCCGTCTTCAGGATGGAGTCCTTTGATGCCGGTTCCCATCAGTGGGAATGTTTTCTCCCGCGTTCACAAAATCTTGTTTCTCTTTACCCACCCCTCTCTCATTGATAGCTGCTTCCAAAGCCTCCCTGGGGTTATATTCGCCAACTTCTTCCTTGCTCCTTCCTTTCCTCTGCCTCTCCAACTAAACATGCTACAAAGAAATAGCAAAAGAAATTAAAATTGAGGTTCATTTCAGAGAGATTACTTTGATAGTTGTGAAAAATGCCAGCCTGTTTTACCACCCAGTCAATCCCATGTGCTATTGCTGACTTTTTGGGTCTGCATCAATACTTGGATCTAAACATAAAATCCACAAGCGAAGAAATGTTTCTCCCTTTGTCTCTCTGAGTTGCTAATGTCAGGGCAAATGAACAGAGGGACATGCAAATGAAATTTTTGAATCACAGACAAAAACATCCAAATTCTTTATCCTTTGTTAGGCAGCCAACAAGTTAGAACACTTAAAGATCAAATAAATAAGAGCCTAAGAATAGGAAATAGGTAAATCCTAGAGTATAATAGCTAACATTAAATTGCTCTTATGATAAAAGGATAATCAGGGATGCCCGGGTGGCTCAGTTGGTTAAGCGTCCTGGGATCGAGTCCCGCATCGGGCTCCTTGCTCGGCGGGGAGCCTGCTTCTCCCTCTGCCTCTGTCTGCCTGTGCTCGCTCGCTCTCTCTCTCTAACTAATAAATAAATAAAATCTTAAAAAAAAAAAAAGGATAATCAATTCAAACATGAATTTAAAATGTTCTTTTTAAAACAAGAAGCCACTAATGGAGCATTTTCCCTTCAAATAATAACTGTAGCCAGCCCATCTTTGTTTGTGGCAACAACATTCTTGATTATATATATAAGGTGAACATGGTCTATCAGGAGTCCTGTTACAAATTTATGCAGCGAGGACGGAAAATATGACAGCATGTCGCCACCTAGTGGACGTTTCTTAAAATGTCCAGACATCCCGTTCCCTGACACAGTTACTTAGGATCATAAAATGTAGGGTTTGTGGGGAACTTCCACACGATTCTAGACAGCCCTCTTGTTTGACACCATCACCTTCAACTCCAGATTCATCAGAATTTGAATTGTAAAGTCGAGAATCAAAGTCAGATGAGAGAAATGCCTAACGTTTATTGAGCACCTGCTTTGTGCAAAGATTTACCTGGATTATCTCTTATAATCCTTACAGCAGCCCCGTTACTATTCAAAACCCTCTTTTTACAGATTAAGAAATCAGTGCATAAAAGTAAGTGACTCCCCAAGCACCTGGTCCCTAGCTGTGGAGCTGTGATTTGAATGCAAAGCCCAGGTCTTCGTGTGTACAGAGGTGACCCGGTTTATCATGAGCAAATGATGGGGACTGGACCTAATTTGATAAAACATGGCATCTTGGGGGCTAATTTCACACTCTTTATTAAATGTATATGATACTCGAAGTAGCTCAGCTTCCAAAAAAGAAAGCGAGAGGACCCCAAGCCACATGTCCTCTGTGTTGGAATGAGGAAGCCCACTCCCTCCCTACTCCCACCAGATAGCACTGTCCACTGCCAGAATTCAAATTTGAGTGAATTCAAATCCACTTTTTAAGGGCTAAAACACTGCTATCTGGGACGGTAACCTACAAGCTGTGGATATGTGATCCAGTTGACCCATTTCTGCTCGTCGTTTCTGAGCCTAACCAACACCTCTGGGTTAGAAGTGAGGGAATGAGGGGCGCCTGGGTGGCTCAGTGGGTTGGGCAACTGCCTTCGGCTCAGGTCATGATCCCGGATCCCAGGATCGAGTCCCACATTAGGGCTCCCTGCTCAGTGGGGAGTCTGCTTCTCCCTCTGACCTTCTCCCCTCTCATGCTCTCAGAAGTGAGGAAGTATTGAATCTCAGGCCTAGTAAACCAAGGAATCATCTGAAACATTGGAGATGGAATTTGCATGTCGAGCAAAGGAGATAGATGACTTCTCTCCAGCGCTCCCCCAGCACGTGCCCAGAGCTTTACTTACAGGATTTGGTTATATTGAATATTTCAGTCTATTCACTAACCTCTTACTTGCCTCCATCACCCCCACCGCTGCCTCATACAGGTGTCTAAAAGCAAGAAATGGCATTAAAAAAAAAAATCTCTGGATCCCCTGGTACTTAGCACATTGCCAGGCTCACAGTATTTACTGAGGAAATGTTTGCTGGGTAGATACAATACGTTTAGTATATCTAAAATTAAGAACCTAACTGTACAGTTTGCCAGTACATTGATTTCTTCCACTCTGTTGTTACCCTGCAGTTGAAATGGCAATGTAGGGGGTGCTTTGAAAGACTTTGTAGTGACTGCTCATTTGTGTCACCAAACAAAATTCATAACTTGGAAGTAAATAACTGAGTCCATCAGGATGAGAAACAATCACACCGCGTACGCAGAAGTTTGGGTCAATACAATGGAGATGTCATTTAAAAGATAAATGAAAGCAAACAGATATTGAAAATCACCATCCTTCTAGAATATCGGAAACCTATGGGTTTCTGGGTTTGCTTAAATAATTTGAGAGCGAGTCTAGTTTTTCCACTGGATCCGGAAAGCTAGATCTGGTTTTTCCTGGTACAGGATATCTCTACCTGAAGGGCTAGCAGAGGGCTCCACCCTAACTTTCCAAAATGGAACTAACTCCATCCTTCTCACAAGTCTCTCCAATTCAAGTAAGGGCAACCCCGTCCTTTCAGTTTCTCAAGGCCAAAGCCTTACGCCCCGACTCCATCTCCTCTCTCATGTTAACATCCCATCCATCAACAAATCCTTCTGGCTCTACCTTTAATACATACCAAGAATCTACCCCTTCTTCTCACGTTGTCTGCCGGCCACCAGCCATCGCTGGGATTCCTGCAGTAGGCGCCTAACGGGTCTTCAGTGCCCCCTCACTCCCGGCCCCACGAGCGCCTGGCCCTGTATAACTGACGGCTGAGTCTGATAATGAACAACTCTAAGCTCACCACCCTCCAAGGGCTCCCATTTGTTCCCCAAATACACAACAAAGTTCTCATAATGGCCTTTGGAACTCTAACAGTGTTGCCTCCTACTGCATCTCTGACCTCTTTTTACTTCTCTTCAACCTCCCGCTCATTCTCCAGTCACCATGGCCTCTTGCTGCTCTTTACACATTGGCAAGAGACCACGGAGGGCCTTTGCTATAGCAGCTGCTTGGACCCTCTTCCTTAGATCTCCTCCCACTTCACCTATCATTCACCTCTGAGTCTCACCTTTAAACTCTAACTGCCCCCCACCTTCCCTGTAGCACTACCAAATGCCCCTTTCCTTACTCTATTTTTCCCTCTTCCCAATGGCGTGTACCACCTTTCAGCATATCATATCCCTCACTTGCTGTATTTGTTGATTATTACATCTTCTCCTCCACTAGGATGGAAGCTCACCAAGTAGAGGGAGTTTTTAACTTTTGCTCACAGACATTGTTCCGATGTCCAAAAAAAGTGTCTGGCATAGAGGAGTTGCTGAATAAATACTTGTTGCATAAGTGAATAGATCTGTCCATCTCTTCAAGACATTTTTTAAAAGATTTTATTTATTTATTTGACAGAGAGAGTGAGAGAGCACAAGCAAGGGGAGCAGCAGAGGCAGAAGGAGAAGCAGGCTCCCCACTGAGCAGGGAGCCCAGTGTGGGGCTCGATCCCAGGACCCTGGGATCATGACCTGAGCCGAAGGCAGACGCTTAACCACTGAGCCACCCAGGTGCCCCTCTTTGAAACATTTTAATAAATACCAATGTCACTATATCTCAGATAGGAATTGTACCACATTTAGTTGATTTCGTTTTGGTTTATTTCCCCCAAGTTACCTGAAAGTATAGTACAGTTAGTATGGTCCACTTATAAAATATACTCATGTCTCTCTTAGTTTTTTCCTAATTGATCATTTGAGGCTCCCATCCCCCCAAAAAAGCAGAAGTATAGAATCTCTACCTTTTGTCCCCCTCAACTTGCAAAAAAACCTCTCATTTTATCAGTCCAAAAGAGGCCAGTTCTGCTTCCCAGTAACCAACAGGCTTCCCAGCAAGAACCAGCAAGTCCAAGGAATATGAGTCTGGTGGCCTCCAGTACAGGTGTGTCAGAGGGGATCTTAAAGAGCTATAGCTGAATGAACACCAGTCCCACTCTCCACAGCTACCGTGAACCCTCTGTGTCGGTGACCTATCACCAGAGTAATGCCGGGTAACATACAGCCTCAAACCTTCAGACCAAAAAACAATGAGCATTTTGGGGGCTGACAAAGGGTGTTCACAGGGTTCAGTCAACATGGTCTGGGCTCCGCTGATCTTGGCTGAGTTTATAACACACATTTGAGATCATATGTTTAGTTTGGCTTTGGCTGGGACAATGGGGCATCTCAGCTCTGGTCCTACATCTCAGAGTTCAGCAGGCTCACCCAGGCATGGGTACGTGGCTACAGAAGAGGAACAAGAGTAGAGCAAATGGGAACATGCCCCTCCTAGGGCCTAGACTTGGAACTGGCACACCATTATTTCTGCTGTATTCAGCTGGCCAAAGAAAGTCATAGCATCAGCTCAAACTTAAGGAGAGGGGAAGTGGAGTTTACCTCTTCGCTAAAAGTACAAAAACCGTGGGCAAAGGGCACGAGTTCAGAAAGGGGTTGAGCATATTTGGGGCCATTAACACCATTTATGATACCCTTCCTGGCCCATGCTCTGCATGGAACCTAATCATAAGCCATACTCAGGTTCCAGGGTTCAAGTTCCTGAGCCATCATGCCCCAAATCTCTACACTATTCACGAAGGTCTAGGTTCAATGGGCCTAGAGCCTTAGCCAATTACTGCATCAGAATCAACTGTGCTCTGAAATTTGATACCACTCTAATTTAATGAAGCAACTAACATTTTGATTACCTAAGGCAAATTAAATTTAAAGGATAAATAGATGAAGAAACAGAAATTTTATAAAGCACCACTCTATGCCCAGATCCATACTGGAGGCTGGGGGAGCGATGCAGACACTGTCATCACTAGGTTGTAATTCTCTAATGACCTCAGCATGGGATACACAAATTATGAAGAGCGGAGGAAGGATTTTAAACAACAGCAAGCAGGGCAGAAGGTGGTAGAGCTAAACAAAATCAGGCTAAAACAAAACAACCATATGTGTTTTGTTCATATTTTTCAGCCCATGACCACAAAATGGTGGTGTATATATGTGCCACATGAAATCCACCATTGCCACCTTTTCCTCCCAGTTTCCTTGGGTTTCTCCTCAATAATTTCTTTTCCTTTGAGGCCTGCCCTTATCACATCCTTTTTTAAAAAAGATTTTTATTTATTTACTTGACAGAGATCACAAGTAGGCCAAGAGGCCGGCAGAGAGAGAGGGGGAAGCAGGCTCCCCACTGAGCAGAGAGCCCAATGTGGGGCTCGATCCCAGGACCCTGGGATCATGACCTGAGCCGAAAGCAGAGGCTTTAACCCACTGAGCCACCCAGGTGCCTCCTTATCACATACTTTAAATAGATTTCAGTTCTCTGAGACGAGTGTAGAAAGGACTGCGACCTAAAGAGTACAATTTACTTCGGCGTTGAGCCACCGAGTCAAAGAATCTGGATACAGAAAGGTAGCGTAGAGGCCTGGTTCTTGAAAAACTCACAACATAGTTGGAGTAGCACGCATGAATTCACAGTAAGCAGGACAAGACAGACTGGATTTGGAACTAAATCCAATGGTGTAGACAAGGAGCTCTAGGGAGGCCAAGCACAATTAGGAAGACACAGTTCCTGCCCTGAAAATTAGCCACTGCCCCAATGGATTTTGGAATTACAATGCTAATAAGTCATGTCTAAGACCCCAGACGAAACCACCATTTCCTCATGAAGCTTTCCTTGACTTGTTTCTCCAATCTCAGAAATTAACTATGCACCAAATTCTTGGAACATTCAGAATCTGTACCACATAATTGAACACCTAATTGTACTTTTTTTAGTAATGCTTGCTGTTTTTTCAGGATGGTTAGTCTTCCACTCCTACCAGATTGCAAACCCGCTAAGGCCTGGGAACATATGTGTCTGCATAGAATTGAATGAGACCTTCGAGATCATTCTGTATAATCTTTTCATCTCTACAGCTGGGAAAATCAAGGACTGACAAGTTGTGACTTGCCCAAACTCATACAGCCAATAGTGTTTAGGAGACTCCTTAAAATTCCATTTGTCTTTATCTCCCCTTGATTGGTAAAGAAAGGATAGTGGATGGAATGCTCCAGGAGATTTGTCATATGGTTTATCATTTTCTTTAGGATTTTCTCACCTTGAGCACTAGGAGTAGTAAAAGGCATAACCCTATACTTTGGGTGTAGAAGTAAACCTTGGAATCAGATGGTGTTCGTCTCCAAATTTGTTCTTCCTTTCCAAAGTTGTTTGGAGCATGCTAGGCCCTTTGCATTTCCATTTTTCAAAATTGGCTTGCCAATTTTTGCTAAAAAGTTGTTGGGATTTTGGTTGAAATTGCATTGAATCTATATGTGAGCTTAGGATGAATTGCCATCTTAACATTATTGTGTCTTCCAACCAATGGACATGATATATTTCTCCATTTATCTAGGTCATCTTAAATTACTCATAGTGCCGCATGGTAATGTTATTTTAATTTCAATTTTGGCTTTTTGATTACTAGCATATCAAAATAGAACTAAATTTTGAGTTGATTTTGGGTCCTGCCATCTTACAAATCCCACTTACTAATTTTGGTGTCTTTTGTTTTATAAATTTCGGAGAATATTCTACATAGATCAGCACATTATCTGCATACAAGTTTGCCTTTCAAATCTGGATGCCTTTCATTTGATTTGTTTTTCTTCTTGTATTCTGCTGGCTACAGCCTTTAAAACATTGTTGAATTGAAGTGGTAAAAGTGGACATCCTTGTCTTTTACTTGATCTTAGAGAAAAAGGGTCTAATCTTTCATCTCGAAACATGATGTCACTTGTAACATTTCTGTGGATGTTCTTTACCAATTTAAGGAAATTCATCACTTTGAGGAAGCTACTATCCAATGTCCTGTGAATCATAAGATTTTTTTCTGTCTGGCTGATGGGGAGCGGGTCCTATTTCTGACCTTGAGTGGTTTCTCTGCACTCTTCCATTAAACATGCATAGCCCAATGTCAAGTTGAGGGAATTCTCTTCTATCCCTAGGTTGCAAAGAGTTCTTGTGAATGAATTTTGTCTAATGCTTTTTGGGAGTTTTTTGTTAGGATCATGTGTTTAAAGATTTTATTTATTTACTTGAGAGAGAGTGAGAGCGCATGAGAGGGGAGAAGGTCAGAAGGAGAAGCAGACTCCTCATGGAGCTGGGAGCCCGATGCGGCACTCGATCCCGGGACTGCAGGATCATGACCTGAGCTGAAGGGAGTCGCCCAACCAACTGAGCCACCCAGGCGCCCCAGATCATGTGGTTTTTCTTGTTTGGTGTTATCACATAGTAGATTACATTGATTTTTGTGTATTCTTTTTATGAAAAGAAAGCAGCTCCATCATAGGAAAAGATTCTGAAACTTCATTCAGGCTCCTCAGACAACAAGGGGATAATTGATGAGTGAGCCTAAATGGCGTATAAGAAGTGGAATAGCCATTCGGCCGCTCAGGTGCCATGAAGTTGCCATTCAGTCCCTCAGCGGTGATGTATTCACTAAGCAAGTGACACTTTCGCCTGGCTCCTTGCGGCCACCTTGCTGATCACTTTTGCTTATGAAATTATTACGAATGCAGTGATGATGGCAGAGAGGCCTCTGAGCCCCCAGTGTTGTGCAAGTTGAAGTTCATTACATTTTTATGTTATTAAAAAAATTACCCTCTTATCAGGGAAAAATTAAAAAAAAGAATCCGATAAACAAACACCAGGCCACTGAGTATATTGAAGAATAGAGCTCCCATTTCTTCTGGATAAATTTATCCTTTCTTTCTCAGTTTGGACCTCATCGAGTGTGATTGATCTGAAGAAATGTGTTTTCTTTTGAACGATAGAGTGTTAACAAGATATTGGCATAGGGATCATTTCTGCCTATATCATCCATTCCTCCCTAACCCCACATGCCATTCCTTATGTCCCTTGCAGAGAAACCCATGAGTGGGGAGAGATGCATTCTTGGTATCTGTCCTGGAATTTGGAATGCATTTCTTAGTATCATTGGTAACCAGGTGTCATTAAGGTATTGCTTCCAGGGCTTTATACCGTTTTATTACAGTTTACATTTTTTCAAATTTTTCTTGGAATCTACCTTTTAATGCTACCATTATTCCACTGGGGAGATAGGTAACATACGTCAAATGATTCATAAAAAGATTTTTAGGACCTAACCCATTTGTAAGTTGGAGACCATCTGAGGATTATGCTCAAACTAATACTAATACCTATATGCCCCGTGTGCATTTAACAATAAGTGAAGGCATTTGAGAAGGCAATGAAAAAAGAAACTCAGTTTTCTCGTGCAGCAAAACAAAAATGGTAGGAAAAAATTCTGACTGGGACTGAACTCTCTGAGACAGCTCACGTTGAAATTGATTCTGGCAAGGCCATTATGGGGGTAATTGTCCAAGAGAATGTTTTCTTACACAGGAAATTAGAGAGAGGGAAAACATTATTAAAAGTAAAAATTTGTAGATTTTTGAGCCTGCCAGAATGTGTAGCAGCTATTGTATCCCCTTATGGGATTAACAACTAAATTGAATTTTACTTAGACTCAGATTTTGAACTGAGTTCCAAGTTGAAGAACCTTTGAGAAGGAGGGAAAAAAAAAGGCAGAGGGATTCAAGATGTTTTTTGATACAGTGAAACCAACCCCCACCCCCAATCACATGTTTTACAAAGTTACAAAAAAAGGTAAAATGAGGGGTTTTATTGCTTATATTAAATGAAAGATCAAAATGTTTTGATTGATGCCTTAGAAAAAAATCTGGTCATGATTCTGCACCAAAATCCACCATATGTACATGATTCTACAAGTTAGATATGACAAGATATGAAAAATATCTGTCACTAAATCTTAGGATTCAACTCTGTGGCAAAATGGAAAATTGATTGACTGACCCGGGAATTGGATGTGTGTTTATGAGCATGTGTGTGTGGTTGTTGTGTGTGTTTGTTGTGTATGTGCTGTGTGAGTGCGTGCTTTTCGAAAGGGAAGGGAGCGGCAAGGTTCAAAACATTAAAAGAGACGTTCTTGAGTATCTGCGTTATAGTAATGATTCATATTAATTAATTTTGCCAAGCGGTCAGTTCACTTCTTGTTTGACTTACATACCTGTAATCCTTAGATTTTCATTTAAACCTGTGGCTTTGCTGATACCATAGCTTCTACCTCTCTGCAATAATTTAAAGGCATAGCGATTACATTCTGTCATGTAGATAGACGTTTTTGGACTAGACATGATGTGCATTCATTAACAGCTCATTTATTTACCATTATAAGTTTTTGCATAAGTGAATTTTCCAGAAAACCAAAATTAAACCCACAAAGTTTTAATTTTAACTATTTTAATGGAAAGGTCTCAACTTTCCTCATCTCTTAAATGATGAGGATTGTAAGTGCCAGATAATTGTGAAAAAG
Organism: Taxidea taxus jeffersonii; assembly: GCA_003697995.1. NCBI lineage: Eukaryota > Metazoa > Chordata > Mammalia > Carnivora > Mustelidae > Taxidea > Taxidea taxus. The sequence continues at coordinate 27,641 of RCUC01163570.1, read as the reverse complement.
GAATTCTATTACTTAGTGAGCATGAATTAGAATATAATGTACAATTTAAATGATATTTTTGCATGGCATTTGATGACATGGAAAATGCTTTCTCTGTAATGTTGAATGGAAAAAGAAAGATGTATATGTGCTGCCAAAGCAAGCACGGAAAAAAGAAAGATGTAAAGTCATATTCTGTATTACCCCAATAATGATCTGCAGATAGGAGAAAGTAGATCTTCTGATTTATCTTTTAAAGGTGGTTTACACGTAGAGTATTCATAGAAAAATATGGAACACCTCAAACTGGTAATATGGTTCTCTTTGAGAATTAAGGAAGATTAAATTTTTTTTCTTCCTTTTATTTTTTAAGTTTTTCTACAATGAACTTTTTAAATAATCACTTTTTAAAAGATTGTTGGCAGTTTTTAAAACTGTATAATAGATAACCTGTTTATCTCCTATTTAACAATGACGGTTACATACTAAGCAATGAATACGTATCTTTTATATGATAGAAGCTCAGAGAATATTTATTCATTTTGGCACAAAAACATTCCTTCAAAAGTCTGGAGAGCATTTTCATACACAGGCTACTCTTGAACTATTTCACTTAAAAGATAGCTTTTGTTGGTAGTTTTCTTGGATAGGCTAAAATTTTCTATAAATATTACTTATTTATCACAGAGGTTAAGGGGTCTACTTGAAGATAGAATATGGATAACTAACCGATCCTTCATCTACATTCTATGAAGCAAAGTGAGGACAAGCTATTTACAGATTTCAGTCAGAGTCAACCCTGGAGGATGTTCTAGTCCAGCCCAAAATTTCTGCCAGAAGCTAGAAGATGTCTGATTTGCAGCTGACATTCATCCTGTGAATAGAAAACTCAGTAATTATTTCAGTACTCCATATAATATACATGTTCTCAACTAACAGTTAAATCTCCTCTTCAATTCTCTGTAGATAATCAAAAGGTAACAAGAAAGAAAGGGAAGTCACCTTGGCTAAAATGCTGAGTAGTGGCTTCCGAAGTAGTTATACTTAACCTTGAATATCATTGAGGAATGGATGATCAACAATGGCACTGTCGTTATTTTTTTGGTCATAACTACTTAAAACATACTTGAGTGGCCATTTTGACCATGGAGCTGTTGGTCATCTAGTCCTCACACCTGGAACCATACATCCTAAGGTATGGAAGGCAACACAAAAGGTGTGGTTATTAGAGTGGGCTCTGAAAGTAGAGCACATGGATTCCTTTTAACAGGACATCTTGAGCAAGCTACTTCACCTCTCTGTTCCTTAATCTCCTCACTATAGAGAGACTAATATGAGAATCAATCTCATAGGGCAATAGAACAAATGAAGTGGAATAATTCATATACTATACTCAACATAGTACCTAAGACATGGTAAGTATTCAAGGAATGTCATCATCATCATCATCATCATCATGAGCTTTTCTTTATGGTTAATAATTAACATAACTATGCATGTAAATATTTATAAATTATTTTTTTAAAACAGTTTGGCAATTTCTTTTTTTTTCTTTTTTTAAAATTTTTTAACTTTTTTATTAACATATAATGTATTATTAGCCCCAGGGGTACAGGTCTGTGAATCGCCAGGTTTATACATCATAGCACTCACCATAGCACATACCTTCCCCAATGTCCATAACCCAACCACCCTCTCCCTACCCCCCTCCCGCTGGCAACCCTTAGTTTGTTTTGTGAGATTAAGAGTCTCTTATGGTTTGTCTCCCTCCCGATCCCATCTTGTTTCATTTTTTCCTTCTCTACCCCCCAAACCCCCAACATTGCCTCTCTACTTCCTCATACCAGGAAGATCATATGATAATTGTCTTTCTCTGATTGACTTATTTTGCTCAGCTATTATGCTGATGGAACCCTCTAGTTCCATCCACGTTGTCCCAAATGGCAAGATTTCATTTCTTTTGATGGCTGCATAGTATATATACCACATCTTTATCCATTCATCTGTTGAAGGACATCTAGGTTATTTCCATAGTTTGGCTATTGTGGACATTGCTGCTATAAACATTCGGGTGCATGTGTCCCTTTGGATCACTACATTTGTATCTTTAGGGTAAATACCCGGTAGTGCAATTGCTGGGTCATGGGGTAGCTCTATTTTCAACTTTTTGAGGCACCTCCATGCTGTTTTCCAGAGTGGCTTGCACCAGTTTCCATTCCCACCAGCAGCGTAGGAGGGTTCTCCTTTCTCCACATCCTTGCCAGCATCTGTCATTCCCTGACTTAATAATTTTAGCCATTCTGACTGGTGTGAGGTGGTATCTCATTGTGGTTTTGATTTGTATTTCCCTGAGGCCAAGTGATGTGGAGCACTTTTTCATGTGTCTGTTGGCCATCTGGATGTCTTCTTTGAAGTAATGTCTGTTCCTGTCCTCTGCCCATTTCTTGATTGGATTATTTGTTCTTTGGGTGTTGAGTTTGTTAAGTTCTTTACAGATTTTGGATACTAGCCCTTTATCTGATATGTTGTCTGCAAATATCTTCTCCCCTTCTGTCAGTTGTCTTTTGGTTTTGTTGACTGTTTCTTTTGTTGTGCAAAATCTTTTGATATTGATGAAGTCCCAATAGTTCATTCTTGCCTTTGCTTCCCTTGCCTTTGGAGATGCTCCTAGGAAGAAGTTGCTACAACTGAGGTCAAAGAGGTTGCTGCCTGTGTTCTCCTCAAGGATTTTGATGGACTCTTTTCTCATGTTGATGTCCTTTATCCATTTTGAGTCTATTTCCATGTGTGGTGTAGGGAAAGGGTCCAGTTTCATATTTCTGCATTTGGCTGTCCAATTTTCCCAACACCATTTGTTGAAGAGGCTGTCTTTTTCCCATTGGACATTCTTTCCTGCTTTGTCAAAGATTAGTTGACCATAGAGTTGAGGGTCTATTTCTGTGCTCTCTATTCTGTTTCATTGATCTATGTGTCCGTTTTTGTGCCAGTACCATACTGTCTTGATGATGACAGCTTTGTAATAGAGCTTGAAGTCTGGAATTATGATGCCACCAGCATTGGCTTTCTATTTCAACATTCCTCTGGCTATTGGAGGTCTTCTCTGGTTCCATATAAATTTTAGGATTATCTGTTCCATTTCTTTGAAAAAAATTGATAGTGTTTTGATAGGGATTGCATTAAACATGTAGATTGCTTTAGGTAGCATAGACATTTTCACAATATTTGTTTTTCCAATCCATGAGCATGGAACATTTTCCCATTTCTTTGTGTCTTCCTCAATTTCTTTCATGAGTACTTTATAGTTTTCTGAGTACAGATTCTTTGCCTCTTTGGTTAGGTTTATTCCTAGGTATCTTATGATTTTGGGTGCAATTGTAAATGGGATTGACTCCTTAATTTCTCTTTCTTCTGTCTTGTTGGTGTGTAGAAATGCAACTGACTTCTGTGCATTGATTTTATATCCTGACACTTTACTGAATTCCTGTACAAGTTCCAGCAGATTTGGAGTGGAGTCTTTTGGGTTTTCCAATATTTATAAATTTTTTATGTGCCCAAAGTGTTATGGGGTAATAGCATGTCTGACTTGATAGTTCAGAACAGGGGTGGGCAAACTCTGACCCCCCTCCCAGGCTAAATATGACCTATTGCCTCTTTTCATAAATAAAACATTACTGGACCATAGCTAAACTAATTCATTTAAATATTACCTACAGAGTTTTGTATTATAGTGGTCAAATCAAGTATTTACCACAGAGACTGCACAGCCAGAAAAACCTATGATATTTACCATCTGGTCCCTGACAGAAAAAGTTTGCCATCTCCTCACCTAGATCATAAAGAAAATCGAAGAAATCAAGAAAGAATATAGGGAAGCTAAAGGACGTGTGATATTAAGAGAAATGCTGAAGGAAGAGACTGTTAGAGAATTACCTTGACTCACTAGTTTGCAAGCAAAACAGTACTAGCAACAGCTATAGAAGAAAGTGATCACCCAAGCAGAACAATTTCAAAGAATAAACAGTAGTTGGCTTACTTGTGGCAAGGGGAAGGATCCCACTGAAGGGACATGGGAAGGATAAGGAATATCAAGGAAGTACAGACTTTCACATTATCAACTAAGACAAATAAGGGATGCCATCTTCCTGCTGTATAGGTCTATACTCCAAGGCAATAATAAAATACAGAAACTAATCCATCATGTTGTATACTATTACTAAAAACAAAAACGTGTGCACACATCAAAACTGCTGACATTTAACTATAAGACAACTAAGGCAGAGAAAATTGAGCCTAGAGAAGTCAGCCAAATCTATTTCTCTGATCAGCTGAAAGTAGATGTCAACCTCTTGAGAATTACATGAAGATATACAAGAACACCCAGCCCATGCAGAGATAAAGATTGGATGATGTTCTGTGCTGTGTTACAAAGCCTTTGGGAAGATGAAGGCAACAGCACCTTCCCAAGACAGAAAGTCCTATAAAACAGGCCAGGACTACTTTCATGAGGAAGAAATCCCTGACTCTGTGGGATAAATTTGCCAAAGCTACAGAATCTCCTACCAATTCCTCCGCATAGGGTTGGGCACCCATGGATGAAAGCACCAAATGCTAACTCCTGAATGAACATCCATAGTTTGAGTCCATAATGTGTAAGTCTGTAAGCCACATCAGTTACAATCCATACAAAATCTCCTCCATTCTCAAAGTTAAAACAACCTGTCTCACACCTCAGCCTGAGACAATAGAATAAGGAGCAGGCTATTGAGTCACTGTCAGAACTCAACTTCTGAGGTCTCCTGACTCCTCATTTGAGTAGCCACACAAACCAAACTCCAAGTGGGCATGAAGTCCAAAGTGTACATTCGCATGCAAAGGCTGTTCTTCCAGAACCTGAACTTCATCAGAAGGACTGATGTAGCCCTTAGACAACCTCTAGTAAAAGGCTATAAGTCGCAACTTGTCCTTTAAATTGAGCTCATGGAATCAAAGCAGACATATACCCCGGCTACTATGTCCAGGGAAGAAAATTCTTACCCATGTATTATGTTCCAATTTTGGAACCAATGGATACCTACTGAGACATTAAGTTCATCAGATTTATTCTGCACCAACACTCTGAATTGTGCAATTTCTTCATTGATGCTGCTTTCATGGTTCCATCATCATTACGATGCACTTGGGAGAGAGACTGGGGAACAGGAGATGGAAGCTCTGCTCTGTGGCACATATGGTTGGATACATCAAGAGCAGTGAGGGATGCAAGGTTGAAATTAACTCAGTTTAGACTGAAACATCATTTCTATTGGAATCGGAGCAAGATGCATAAACTACCATTTCTGAAGCCTTTTGTTACTTCTTTTCAATCTGGGAGAAAATAATGATATACCTAATACCTCTTGAACTCCAGATATTTTAACAGTTTGCAAAAATGGTGGTTTAAGCCCATAAGTAGTTATGGGGGGGGGGAGAAAGACTGGAAGGAAGGGAGTTCATGAAAATGGTAGGATTTGTTTCCTTTGTGTGATGAAAATATTGATTTTTCTCCTCTATTTCTCTTTACTTCAAGGTTTTCCTGGTAAGCATTTGCATTCTTATGTAGTGGAGAAAATGTATAATAAATTACATTGCATTCGTTTATTTAATTTCTTTCTGGAAAAAAAAGAAAGAAAGAGAACATTAGTTTATTTCCTGAAATGACAGATGGATGTCTGGGAACTGCATTTTTAAAATGATTTTAATAAATAAGAGTAGGAAAAATAATAACATTTTTCTAGCATTTAAGTTTAATATAAATGAGTAAAAAAGACACAGTCCTACCTTAATGAAATATTTCTGCCAAAAATCATTTTTTTTTCATATGGATAAATAAATGTTATCCTCCTAACTCCCTCCATTAATTCTACTTCTCCTTCCTTCCTGCCATTTTATCTCCTATTTTTCTGTCTCCCCATCTCCCCCTTTATTTGTTATCATATCAAAGAACAAGTGCAGTTGTTCAAATATATAAGATAAAGGCACTTATCTTTTGAGTTAACAGACTGCCATTTTGTACATTTATTTTCCATCTTGCTTCCTACTCAGAAATTACGTATGTGTGAATTGTTCTATATTGGTCATTAAAATGAGGTAGATTTTGTTCTAATTTAAGAAATAGGTAATAACTAGGACATATTTGCAATTAATGAGAATTTTTTGATATGTCTCTATTACAAGTCAACATTTAAAAACACATTTCTCAACACATATACACTAAAATGTGTATTTTAGGCTGTTACAAGTACGATAAGTACAAAAATTGCTTGTGTCTAAAACAATTTGTACTTTTGCATTTGCAATTTTCTTGGCCTATTATAAACAAACGCACATTTTGTAAAACACATTTAAATGCATTATTTCCGTGCTTAAAAATGTACTCTTTAAAAAAGAGCATTAAAAGAAATGTTAATGTAGCCATTTTACTAATTTCACACAGGCAAAGGGTGAACCAGTTGAAGGTCGGGAATTCAAATAAAATATCCTGTGTTGACAAGATATGTGACCCTGCATTTTCAGTACAGCAGTGAATCGATCAGGGTATGCATGATGCTACATAAAAATGAGTATTAGGAGACCAAGAAGACGTGCTACTGTATATAGCATTGTATGCTTCCAAGTCTGAGAAATCTGTATGCAAGTTGTACAATTTATTTCTGTGGTCTTAGGATGTTTTCATTTACATTTAGACTTACTTTCTTCATGTCTAAGTGAGTATGAAAAACAATAGTCCCTTCTCTTAGGGCTTTTGTAAAGGAAACAATTCACAGGAAACATATCACATAATAAGTAGTCTGTGGAAATGCTCAACCAAGGGCATCTGGCCACAGATCTGGCTCAGGCACTGACCGCCCCCTATTGGTCCGTGACCCACTCATTCATTCCACAGAGCAGAGCCCAGCTCTCTTTGGACCGGAACTGATTCTGGTGGCTTATCCACAATGCTAATTTCCCTGATTTTCCCAAGATCTCTCCAGTCCAGCAGCATATATTAATATTGTTCCCACTGTATGCATAGCATCATGATAGACAGAGCTTCTGCAGGAAAGAAATGCACTGGGAGGGAAAAAAATAATAGAGCTTAAAACTGGGAATCTTAATGCCCAGATTCTTCCAGGGTGCACTGGACTTCCGAATTTTACCCTTCTACTTCTTACCTTATCTATAAATTCCCCATCTGGCCTTTTCAGTCGGCAATATTTAATCAGCTTCCGTGAAAGTTCAATTCTAAACACACACACACACACACACACACACACACAATCTGCAGCCATTAAAAATTAGTAGAATACTACTCAGCTCAGTATTTTCAATTTCACTCCCTAAAAATAGCAGAACTTGGCCACACTATTATTACACGGATTTGCCCTTAGCCCATCTGGTGTCTTCCTCTGCTGCAGAGGTAGCACACTAGCAGTGTGAGACCAATCCTATATTTGTGGGGTGAACAGAAGAAGCCAGAATACAAGACACGCAGGGGGGTGGCGAGCAGACCCCTCTGCGGAGTAGGCCTCACTCTGCTCCCTGAGAGCTCTCCGTATTGGGAGATATTTTCCTGAGATTGGGTCTGTGTTTCAGGAGCCTGGCCAGTACCCCTCCCAAGTACACCTCACCAAGTGGTGATGGTGGCTTATTCCTGCCAGTGACCCAGGGATGGAGGCCCATGCTGAGTCCCCTCTGGAGTTAGCTTCTAAACTCTCTCGCCTTGACCTGAGGACCACCTGTCTGGATGTCTCTGCAGCGCCACTTCCCCAGTTCCTGGGATGCTTGTACCCGCTAGCTGACTTGTCTTGACGGTCACCCACTCCTTGCCATTCTATTCTTTGGCCACCGAATTGCCCCAAGTATTACCTGAATCTGTGCGTCACCTCAATCACCACACCCCCCATCCCCCAACAGTGTGACGCTCTCCTGTGTCCCCAAATCACTTGGCCTCTACCCGGTCCCTCCTGGCTTCCGGCTCCTTCCCTGACAGGGAGGATCCAAGAACGTGCTTGCAGTTAAGGTTTTCGAGTCTGGAAGTGTCACAGTTGAGGAACAGGTAGAAGCTTATGGCTTTGACTGTAAAGACTTCAAATTATATGGATTTTTCCCTCCTGCATTAATTTCGTTCTGAATCCATGAATGCCATTCGGGATTCTTTAAAAGTTTCCTCAATCAGCGTTTGTTTTTTTGAAAAAATACTACCACTTGCCTTATTGCTGGCTGTTGAGAGAATTGATGCTCTGTCCTTTGTTCCACTGAGCACTACCTCAAAGGCACTTCTCTGGGTATTAGTGCCCTGAGAGCAGTATTTTTAACAGATGAAAGGATTGGGAAAGTAGCCTTGAAATAGACCCAAATCAAACAGAAAAAGGACAATATTAAGGCTGCTAGAGATGGAAGGTCCTCAGGAATGTCCGTGTTCCTTCAGTACAAATTATATTTATATGTAGGATCAGGAAATACATATGTACATAGATCTGCCAGGATTTATAAGCAAGCCACCTCTACCTTCCCACAAGAAAGGGAGCTGGAGCCTCAGCAGGGGTAAATGAGCTTCCTGCAGGTTTAAGAAGCTGTTTCCTGATCCAAACCGGGGTGCTTCAACAGTTCTGATAATGAAATGAAATGAATTTTCAACAGCTATCGAAACGCTGTTCAGCCGACCCAGATAGGCATCTCCATTGGTGCTCACACACAAAAATGACTTTCTCCCAGACGGTCCATCTTTTATGGGTCTTCTTCCCATTTTATCTTAAAGAAACTCACTCTCTGACGGGGTCCTTTGTAAAGTTCTCCATCAGAGCACCAGAGAGAGAGAGCCTTACCTGCCTGGAACATTTCCTCAAAGCGATGGCAACAAAGCACTTTAAAGCTGGCCACCCCCTTCCTTAGAGGACGTAGGAGTGAGGCTGGAGGTGTGCCAGCCAGCAGCCACCTGTATACACAAACATATGCACTCCCAGGTCCAAACTATTTTAGGAATGTCCTGATTAGAAAGATTTATTTACTTATGCACTCACATTTGTGGTTCTTTCCAAGTCCCTGAGATTTGAACACATAGAATATTAAATTTCTACCACTAAAACTGACCATAAGGAAGCCAAACATCAAACTGAGAAAAAATATTTGCAATAAATGACAGAGGTTTATTATTCTTTTACAGAGACAGATCTTACCAACCAGTAAGAAACAAATAAAACCTTTCATTCTCCCTCCCCACCAAACTACAGGGAGGGCAGGACCAGTTAATTTACAAAAGATAATATATAATTGGCCAATCAGCACATAAAAAAATTTTTAAATCTCCAGTAATCATAGCAATGGTTTCTAAAAATTAAAGAGGTATCGACTTTTATTTTTTTAATGAAATGAAATGGAATATTTAGTCTCATAGGTTTAAGAATGATAAATATTCTTTAACACTTCAAATCGAAGTATGAGTTTTGTTTTCTTGTTTTAAAAGTCAGTTTATTTAGACTACATGTTGATTGATCCAAATGATGAGAAATAGTTACTAATACGATAAAATGTTCACTTCATTATGTTCATCATTCCAGGCTCTTAAAACAATGTATTCGTTCATAAAATACACAATATTAATAAATAAATTTGTAAGAGAAAGACTAAAGCATAATAGATCAAAACACTGGTGATCATTTAAAAATTGTAGACTTTTGGTTCTCTTTTGTTTTTTCTTTTTGCTTTCCTTTATTTCTCCACCTTCTAAAATGATCATCATGGGGCACCGGGGTGGCTCAGTGCATTAAGCCTCTAACTTAGGCGGCTCAGGTCATGATCTCAGGGTCCTGGGATTGAGCCCCACATTGAGCTCCCTGCTCAGAAGGGGGCCTGCTTCCCTTCCTCTCTCTCTCCCTGCCTCTCTGCCTACTTGTGATCTCTCTCTGTCAAATAAAAAATAAAATCTTTTTTAAAAGCGATCATCATTTTTACTCTTTCAAAGAAAAAAATTATAAAACATGACATACGTATGTTTAAAAATATACCTGCCTACCAGCGTTTTCTTGCTACAAAGTTGACTCTCTAGTTCTTTGGACAGTTTCACAAGCTCATGTATTTAAACAGTGCTTGGGCAAGAAAGATTTCTGGCAACAGAAAGTTATGTCTATGTGTATGAGTTATGGAGAATGAGAGCCACATGTGGCCTATCAGCCTCATTACTCTGTAATTATATGTAATGTTGTAAATCCTAGTTTTCAGTTTTCCCCTGGTGTATGTTTTTGTTTAAAAAGAAATCACTAGCACAGCTCATTATACAAGACACCATCAGCCTACTTTTTTGAGAAAATGAACTGAATTTTGAAACATGGCTTTTGTTTTAACTGTGTGGCCCTGAGTTTAGAGACATCTGAGCACAGGTTCTACTGCACTGCAGGGTCCAAGTGTAGAATTCTAGGTGGGGACTTGGCATATGCTTGGATTTTATAGAAAGCTTCAATGTCCAGTGCGTTGTGTAGCTCCACGATTGAGAAGTGCGCCTGGCCCAAGTGAGAGGGTCCAGCAGCATGCTTACTAACTAATGCAGAAAGCTCCAGTATATATATAACCGTGGGCTCAGGGAGAGCCTGCAGGGCTTCCAGAAGGTCTGAGTTGACCTTCACTTGGCCGAACCTTATTACCCACGCAGGTGACCACTGCTGCAGCTCTGGGGACCAGCAAACAGCACTTTGTTAATCTTGGGTAAAAGAGCTGTCTTTTGCCATGCATCTTGATGCAATGAAATTCCGTATCACTTTGTAACTAAAGTAAAACCACCCATTGCTTATTCGAGAGACTATCAAACCTAGTTTTTGTATTCATGCGAATCTCTGATTTTCGTGTGTCGATATGGTGGCCATTCAATTTCGTGTGCGTTTTGTGTGTTTGTGCATGTGTGTGTGCATATGTTTATGGTTGGATAATTTATAACATTATTTTTAATTCCTAAAACAGTCTCTGAATTTATAACTGTCCCCTTATATTAAAAGAGGAAACCAAGTTTTAGAAGGAGTTAAATAATTGAATACTACCAAGGAGCTGGAAAAGGTCAAGTACACAGGCCTCAGAGACAGAAAAAACAGATCCTAATCTCAAGTCCAACACTGACTAGCCATCTGACAGGGAGAACTCTACCTAATCTCTTTCTCTTCCTCCATGACCTCTTTCTCCAGAAAGATACCTGAGCTCTCTCTATGGTAATAGCTTACAAGAGACAAAGGTGAATGCTTCAGGACCTCTTAAGGTCTCAGCCCAGAACCAGAAAATTGTGACTTCTGCTACATTCTATTAGTCAAAGCAAATTACAAATTCAGCCCAGATTCAAATAGAATTAAAAGGGTCTAGGTCTTGATTAGAGAGGTAGCCTGTACGTAGAGGAATGGGAAAGATCAGTGGCCACCTTTGCCAACAACCCACCTTGTTAATGGTTAACTGTTAATTGTCACTTGTTTATTATAATTATAATAATAATTATAATATTATAATTAACACTTGTTAATTGTCCCTGGATTACTGTAAGTAAAAACATCTCAGTGAACCTTCCTGTTGGGCACAGTCTGTGAAAAGAACAGACAAGTACCTTTTAGGGTCTCTCCATGATAGATTTGTACAAGATCTAATAGTGGTTGTAACTTTTTTCTTAATTCTTAAGATGTTAATACAAATTTAATGTCCAAATTTAATGTCCACTATGCCTTTGAGGGGGATGAGGGGCAATTCTGGGCCCATGTGTGGGATGAGGTGATCAAGAGAAACCAGCCTTCAAATCCGCGGAGCTGACAAGCTGGCTCATGAGCAGGACGGGGCAGGAAATCAGCAAGTAGCCAAGATTGCAGAGAAAAATGGGTTATTGAAATTGGGGGACAGGTTTTCAGTGTTCCCTGGGGACTTCCAGAAATACTGAGTAAAAGACTGATTCTCCAACTCTCAAGTAGGATAAACATTCGAATTATTGTGATTCAGATTCTAGAAGAACTTATGGGTTCTGGAATTCTAGGAAATTAACCCTATGGGTTATGGAATTCTAGGAAATACTTGCCACAGATGTAGAAGTTCCTGACATGGGTGTCTGGCTCAAATTAAGTATTCCCAAACTGGTAAAAGCCAAAAGTAGGTGTGGGTGTTACAGGGTTGAACTGAAACATGAGCATCAAAGTCCGTATTGTTAACATTTGCCATATTGAGTGTTTATGATTATAGTAACTTTGGGTAGCTTCTAAGTATTCATGGGTCTGAACTCACCATTTTAGTTATTTGAGGTTCAAAACTTTACTCACAAAAATACTCCTTTGCAGGGATGCCTGCAAGAATGAAGAAGAGGCAAAGAAGAGGCAAAGAACGAAGAAGAGGCTGCAAAACCAAGTTCCCATTTGCTCCCAGGCAGAGAATAAAATGAAAAGAAGCACAGAGTAAAATTCCGGAAGTGGGGAGCTGTGTGGCTTGAAATAGCCATGAGCTGATCGTGAGAAGGCCCAGTTCCCAAACTCTCTCTCACAAACTTTCTACGAATTAGATCCAATACTCAGGGTACCAGCAGTCTTTGAAAATGCAAGTAACCCCAACTAACCTCATTTGTGCCTTAATATAGATCACATTCGCCCTGTCTGCTCACTTACGGACTGAGAATTTTCAGTGGGAGAGCAGTTGTAAAAGACTAGATCCAGACGTGCTGTGAGGGGACTTTGACCAGCTTGAGGTTGAGCAAGCCAAGCAGGAGATAGTAGAGGGATCCAGAAACCCAAGAGGATGCTATAAAGGCCACTAAGACAACACATCTAGCCATATACTGATTACATGGATTTCCTAAGTCTATTAGTGTCACGGAGAATTATTGGCTAACAGGTCTACCTTTCCCCCAAACTCCTCAGAAGCACCCCCATCCTCACTCTCAGGGTTTTTCTTGCACTCTTGGGATTATAAATCAAGGTCACTCATCACTGAACTCAAATGACACATATAACTAATAGATAACATCATCAACATGTATATTTAAAATGGGCACTCTTACCTGGATGTCAGTTACATTTCAATAAAAATCACTTAAAGAAAAGTCAGCTTTTGACATTCGAAGAATGATTTTTCTGAGTCCCCACTCAGAAAATACTCTTGAGGGTGAATAGGATTAAGAGCCTACTTGTGGGGGCACCTGGGTGGCACAGTGGGTTAAAGCCTCTGCCTTTGGCTCAGGTCATGATCCCAGGGTCCTGGGATGGAGCCACGCATCGGACTCTCTGCTCGGCAGGGAGCCTGCTTCCTCCTCTCTCTCTCTGCCTGCTTTTCTGCCTACTTGTGATTTCTTTCTCTGTCAAATAAATAAATAAAATCTTAAAAAAAAAAAAAGAGCCTACTTGTGATGAGCACTGGGCCATGCACAGAACTGTTGAATCACTATATTGTACCCTGGAACTAATAGGATGCTACGTGATAATTATACTGGAAATAATTTTTTTTTAAAGAAAATAGTCTTGAAATATAATCTTGGCCTTAACTGATCATGGTTTTTGTAATCCACTAGCTCCAACAGAGGCCTGGTGGTCTACAGGGTGAGGTTCTACTCTGAGGGAGGTGGGGGCGGTGTGGTAGGTGTGATCCAGAGTCCTGGAGGAGGGAGAACACTAGGTAGGCCGATGGGAATTCTGAAAGCAGTGATCCTGGGAAGAGATCTCCAAGTTGAGTTTGAAGGATTTCATGTAAGTAATCACAGAAAGTGGTCTGATAAGTCTGAGGAGTGTTCTTGGCCCCTAATGAACTAAGAATTGAGCCTGCGTGAGGGAGGCCCAGAAAGCTCCCTGTGCTTAGAGGGAAGACTTAGGAGGACTTATAAAGATAGGAGGCCAGCATGAGTCTGGGACAGGACAAGAAGCCTTGGTGTGAGGGATTTGGCAATTGGGAGGAAAAGGCAAGGATCAAAAGCTAGAACAGCTGGTGCCAGCATGATGCTTCAGGACACTAGATGAAAGGAAGTTACCTAAATAGAAACCAGTCCAAGGTGCAAACCAGATTGTCACCTATAGATATCTGTGGACATCTATAGACACTGCGTGAATATGGAAAGGGTGAAGAAATCTAAATGGCCAAAAGAATTTACTCCAAAGAGGCCAAACCATCCAATAAAGATGATCTGAACCTATAGATACCAAGGCACAATAAACTGCAGGTATAAAGCCAATTATTTTTCTCTTGATAGCCAGACATGGAGGGACTTATGTAGGAGAATTATTAAATCAGTTACACAAACCAAAGACTATATCTTCTCACATTTGAGTTGCAATGAATGTAAACTTTTAAACAGCTTTACTGGTCATTTAGATTTTTGATCCCGTCCAAAGCTGCACAGGGTACCCTCTGCCCAGAGGCCAGATTTCTGGTCTTTTCCAGAATCACTGGGTAGCAGTTGAACAAACATTGAGGTTGCAGCCACTCTCAGACACTCACTGACTCTCTCTGACTCTAGAACCCTAGGAAGTTTGGGGCAGCCAGCCAGTTCTACACCACCTAGGGGCAGCTCAAGATCTAGACTTCCTTGTGGCTCCCACATGGCTTCCAAGCATCTAATCCTGTGGACATGCGCAAGTCACAGAGAAGCCAAGTTACAGGCATCACAGATGGCTCGCTCACTCACTCATCCTCCTTTCTCATCTCTTCCTTTCATGCTTTCCTTTGCTATGGAGATTAGTCATCTAAAACTTTGCTCTCCACCTCTCTTGCCTTCTAACATGGCAAGAGTGCTCGGTGAGGGAGAAGGTGACAAAAATAAAGGACTAAGCCTCATCAAAGAGAAAAAGTCCTTTGTAATTCATCCTTTCCCCCTCATTCCATTGTCCCATCCTCCTTTTCCCTGCCCAAACCACAGACGTGATATTTATAACTACCACACCATCTTGTGACCATGAGACGACATCGATGAGGACAACGACTATACACTCAGGATGGCAAACAGAAGCATGGAATGACCTGGGTCCTTCATGCCATGGGAGAGCCCTGAACTTTGTGAAACAATGATTAAAAAAAAATCCATATCTGTTTTCTCTGCTGTTAGGTTTTCTGTTCTAAGAGCCCAGACCATTCCCAGTAATTAAAAAGGAAATCATTGTCATTTGAACGTATACTCCAACTCATTTCGCTATACTCATACTGCTCCCTTTCACTTTCATTCATAAGTTCATTGATTCAACACGTTTGCTAATCATCTGTTAAGTGAGGGGCAGGAACCCTTCCATTTGCTGGAGCTATCGTGATGACCTAGGCAAACTCTCTGAACTCCTGGGGATGATGCTCCACCTCCTGGAAACTCAGGCTCTAAGTAGACTCTTCCAAATGACCCTACTCTATATGCAATATGCACATCTTGGTGAACTCCGCTGACTCACAACACAAAGGAAAATTAAGTAGAGGGATCCATTTGGTGTGATTGTCTTGTTTCATCAACTAAATTGTAAGAGGCTGTGACCTGTGCTTTCTTTGATGCCTCAGTTTTTTCTACTCGGTAGCTTTATAGTAAAAATGTTTTGGCTGTTTAAATTCTTGGCCAAAATGGAGAAAACTGTAAATTTTGCCAAAAACACCTTTCCACCATCCTCTACCTCACTTTTATCTACCACATGTCCTTCAATGCAGCTCAGAAACTTGGATCAGGTCACTTATATTTCTAGTCACTCTCTGCTATCCCTCTGGTTTATATATCCTACACAGGTTAGGTTTGTTTGTATTGTTCGTACTTGAAATTTAGCTCATACAACCTCTCCTTTAGGTAGAGTCCGGCAAATTTCCTCATGCTTCATGCCATTCCTTTAAGCTACATTTCAGCACAGAGCTTTCTTTGTTCTCAAGAATTCCAACAGTGTCTCAACACAACCGCACACAACCTATACAGGAAAGTGTCCATCACTTTTTTAGGGAGGTACATGTGTGGCTTCCAAAGCACTGTGGCACAACGCAAGTGTAGAAAAAGCTTATGTCAAGGGGATTTTAGTCCCCTCACGCCAAGACAATTATAAGTCTAAATCGGGGGCGGGGGGGAAGTATATATATATATATGTGTGTGTATATATATATAATATATACACACACATATATATACATATATATGTGTACAAATATATATACACATATATACACAAATATATATACATATATGTATGTATATGTGTATATATGTACTTTTTACCCCTTATATACATATATATGTATATAAGTATATATATGTGTACATATACATATATACATATATATGTATATATATATGTGAAGAGGAATGTGCTTGCTTTGAGTAGGGTAAGTATACTTTTCAAGACTGATTGGTTATTAACAGATTATAATTTAACCTATATTGCAAAGTTTCTTCACGTTAATGGTTTGGGAAAATACATAGGAAGTTATCGTTAATATCAAGGAATTTACAGCATGCGGGGATTTCAAAGCCTGTTACAGACTAGTAAACAGCATTGTTCCAAGCTCACCACCACGGAAGGCAAGCACAGAGAGGTTAAGTGGCTTGACAGAGGCCCCCCAGCCCGTCATAGGCACAGTGGGGCTACCAGACACTGGAAGTCAATGGAACCCAAGCTGGAAGCACCACGTTCCCCCAAGTCCCTTGCATCACAGCAATCCCACCAACATTGATAGCCTCTGCTCTCTTGCATTCCTTATCATCCATTCACCAGATTCTTCTCTGTGGCCCATTAACCTTCAAAGAATTGAGCAAACATAGTCAAAGGCATCACAATGGGTACAATGATGCGATGGGATTTG
This sequence comes from Taxidea taxus jeffersonii, assembly GCA_003697995.1. NCBI lineage: Eukaryota > Metazoa > Chordata > Mammalia > Carnivora > Mustelidae > Taxidea > Taxidea taxus. The sequence goes on along the minus strand of RCUC01163570.1, from coordinate 10,898 downwards.
AACACCTGCCTGAGAGCAATGGGGAAAGAAAATTGGCAGAAACCCATTACTCCTCGAGTAACAAATTATTTTAATCAGCAAAGGGGTGACTAAATGTTGTTCACTTGGGCCCAAAGGATTTTTCATCTACCCCCTTCCTCTCCCTGTCAGTAGATCTCTTCTGGGATCAGTCCCAAGTTACAGAAACAAACATAGTGGAAGTAAAAATTTAAAATAATTTTAAGTCTACAGACACAAAGGAAAGACGTTCCTGTTCCCTTTCAGAGAAAATGAAAAAAGTCCTTCAAGACAGACACATCTGTGGCAGGTGTACGAGGACTGTGGGTCCTACATATCTTTTGTAGGACAACAGAGTGCTTTTTGTGATTGACAAGACTGACAATTAGAGAAGTGGATGTTGTACATACTATTTACTTGAGGGAGAGGGCAAAAATAGCCATGTGTGAGTTTTTTCCATCAGTCTACACAAATGGGGAGTTAGTCATTGGGTGCTACTTCTTGTTGTCATGGGGAGCCATCTCCATATTCCACCTTTCAGGAAAGAGCATTCCCAAGTCCCCTGCAGGCTGAGCTTGTCGGTTGCATGCTGTGGCCTTACAAGGCTGAGCTTGGAGATCCTCTCATATGATTTCTTTTGACTTTTCTGCTTGCCCTTGTGCCAGTTCCTTTTGTCATGAGCCTGCTTGTATAACCTAACTAAAGAAAAGACTTTTGAGACCACATACCTAGCAGATGAGACTCTTCTCCAGATCACTGTCTTTCATGATGTTTTGACCACTCAGGCCAACCATTATAACCCAACAAAGCTCAACAGAACTCTGTGGTAGGTTTTGAGGGTGAGCAAAAAGATAAGACATAAATTGTCTCACCTCCAGAATCGTGCAACATTCTGCTTCTCTAAATATTCACTGTCTAAAATATCTGCACTGTGCATGTGGCATTTAAATATATATGGTCTGAGACTGATATAACACTTTATGTATATGAATTATACTTCAGTTAAAAGAACAAACAAAACACATATGTATGGTCTTCATTTTTATTTGACTTTTCCAAGGAAGTTGTCTTGTCTTTCCAATTATGTTGTCAATTCTTAAAGACTAGAAAATTTGTTTTTCATGTTTTTCAAAGCACCTGATATAACTCAAGGCCTATCGTAATTGCTACTCTACAGACATTTTGTCAAATAGTCCATAAAAAGTTATCCGTTGCCTCTTTAGAGGAAGGATTGTAGTAGGCTCCTGACTCTTGACTCTAGAACTTCATCGTAGAGGCTCCCATCTAAAGAAGCAAATGTGATATCCACAAGAGATCACTTTTATGACCATATATCAGAGATTAGAAATTACCACTCTATTATAAATTGGAAATTAGCTTTGAATTTTCTTGAATTTTCTCATACTCTTTCCATTTTACTAAAAATGCCTGCAATCTCCATACAATTAACATAACTTGGGTATCGTCAATAAGCAGAAGTCACAGACATTTGATAATATGAAAATCACCACTGATATATAAAAGGTTGATAAGGACCTCCTTTTGCCAATGGAAAAGGAGGATGTTGTGTAGGATGTTAATAATTTACCAGAGTAAGAAACAGGATTAAGCAGACGTTGTTATGTCTTGGGATGTCTCAGGGCCTTTACTTGGTTAAAACGTGTTGTAAATCCTCGTGATGAGCATATTGTCTGTTAACATTTCTCAAATACACTTGAAAATGTGACTGATATTCTCAAAATACACTGGGGTTCCTACAAAACATACATTGGCTAATCTATGACATCTGTAAGAGACTGGATCCATTCTTTGGAGAATGTGCAGAGCACAACCCAAGTTCTTTGTCCATGTGAGCATCTTTAAAACATATGTGTAAACAGAAATTTGCAATAAACTTCAGTTCTATATTGATTAAAACATCTTGACTCTCATTACCAACTGGTACATGACTGCTTTTCTCTTAACATACTCTTAAACTATGACTCTGATCAGACTCTATATAGCAGGGTATAAACAGCACTCTCTTGCACCTGTGTTTCCAAAGTGTCTAGCTGTGGTAGGCTGTATCTACCACTCTCGTGAAGCGAGATTAGTTAGAATAATATCCCTGATATGAAAAAACACATTTGAGCTCTAAGTTCTAGACCTTATATCTCATGCCTCAACACAGAATGTTTGAGAATAAGCACTCACAGCAAACATAGAGAAAATCCTGATGGCCTCCCTAGGGAGTGTGCTTTGTTTTCATGTTTTCTGTTGCTTTTGTAACCACCTTGATCTTCATCTGTAAGTCCATATTGTTAACTGAGGAATTAACATCAAAGCAAAATATCCAACAGCCTTCTTGCTTTTAACAAATTTCTTAATTAAACCCAAGAGTTCCTTTTCTTTCTCACATTGAAGATTTATGTGCTCATCATGCTCACCCAAAAGCACCATATGACCCAGAGTGTTAGAATCCTCAAAACCATGCGCCCTGACCCTTATATATATTTTAAAAACTGAATACACCCTCACCTGAAATAACTACAAAGGCTCACTCCCCAGACCGCTCACCAATCAGACAACACCTGGTCCAGCCCACCGCTAATTGATCACACACGCCATACACATGGAAAAGGGCACGTTGCTGCAGAGTTTATAATCACTTCCAGAACCTGACTCTTCAGAATATCACGAATCACAGCAAGCATGTGTCTAAGTTGTAATTGGGAGGTGGTGTCTCTTAATCATTATTTAGTTTGAATAAGGACTCTTTGGAAAGAAATATATTCTGAGATTCCTGCCACTCAAAGCACAGCCCTCCAACCAGCAGCATCAGCATCTTGTGGGATCTCGTTAGAAATTAAAAATATAAGTCTCCGGCCAAACCAGTGGAGGCTGAAACTCCATTTCAACAAGACTTCTGTGCATAGTAAAGTTTGAGAAACACAGAAATCTGGTCATATTTCCCGTTCTAGACTTCAAACCCACTCACACTCATTGTACAACTAATGACAGTTTCCTCTCTTACGGAACTAAAATATAATGAGCAAACTGTAGTATTGTAGAAAGTGATACTAAAAAATTTCGAGCATTTTCTCAAAGACAAATACTGGATGTTGCAACAAGCAGAGTGTTTCAGGACTGCAAAGTTCCTTTAAGAAGTCTTTCCTATCCAAAATTATGCTTATTTACTTTGATGTTTGCTGCTAGGCTATCGAAGGGCCTGTTGACCTTATGTTATACAAAGTAATAGGTTTATGATTGGCTTTCACCAAGAGTCAATCATTTCTGCTTTGGGGAAGTAATAAAAAGAATCAGGAAAACACTGCCATTTAAAGCAGCTTGTTTTGTGTTTGCTTCCCCATCAAATGGTGTGGATTTGGGGGAAAAGATTATTTTAATCCAGAGACCTAATTGAGTGGATAGTACCTAACTGTATTTAGCACTCTTGAGATAGAACATTACAGCACAGGAGGAAAGCTCGTTGGTCTCCATCTCCCGGTGTGATGTATCTGCTTCGCTAATTATTTTTTAAAAATCCCAAAATTAGGTCTAGCCCAGAGAAGAGAGTCATCCACTGATTTGAAAAAGGAAAGGGAGCTAAAGAAAATGAGACATAACTCTAAAAAAAAAAAAAAAAAAAGCTTTCAGTTTTTAACAAACTTCAGATTTTATATATCCAGTTTTGTTTGACCCCTTTTCAATTAGACACTGTAGTAAATTAGACACACTTTTATTCTTGTGGTGTTGTCATCGCCAGAAACCGGTTTTTCTAACTCATCTTTGAAAACTATCCTCAAAATACTCTTTTGAGCATCACAGGGAAATGACATGATTTTGTTCCCACTGGTTATTTTTAATTTTAAATGTTGCTATCCAGCCTTATCTCCCACCTTTTCTTCCAAAGTTAGGCCCCAGTGGTCTCAAATCATTCCCCTGAAATCAAGAAACCAACTCTAAAACACATCTTGCCCCACTTGTACTTTTTAAAAGTTTGTGCCCAGCAATAAGGAATATCTAAGCAGTTTTGGCCAACAATAAAATGAGGACAACAGCATCTGCCTCAGTTTCTTTCTGTGAAGATTGAAAATACTCAGAGGAAGATACAATACTCAAGTGCCTGTAGGAATTCTGGTCGGTTTTTGCAAAACATTAAATTCAGATTCCAGGCATGCCTCGTCCTGTACAGCAGTCACCAAATTGTGCATTGGTGACTTATACAACTGGTGAGCTCTCTAAAGATTTCTCCATCCCTCAGGAACGTTTTCTCCCCCACTCCCACAACCCCGCCCCCCAGTCCTCTGCCCTAGGTCTCCACAAGGTCAGCCAGGAATGGAGGCCAAGTGAGATGTCCGGAGGAAGGGGTCTGCTATGTAAATAAGGGTGAATGAGTTTGTGTGTGTGTGTGTGTGTGTGTGTGTGTGTGTGTGTGTCCCAAGCCAAGGCCAGGGCAGCAATTGTGACTTGCAGCAGTGAGGGACACCATGTCCTAGAGGGTGGGGTTTTTCCAGTGTGTTGTGGAAAGCAGAGCCCTGTGCTGGGGATGCCCAGCACCACCTCCAAGTTCCAAGGGCCAAAGGTTGCATAAAGTTCCCATGGGAGATCCCAGTGTTTGGAGTTTATCAGAGCATAAAGCAATTTAGGAGATACCATAGATGAGTTGTCAATCCCAACAGAGCCTCCCAAACATTAGCAGAGACAAAATTCTCACGAGTCCTCGGAGGTTATCTGTGTGCATTTTGCAAGTGTCTCCATGGTCTGGAGGAGAGAGAGGGGACTACTTCCAGGAAGATGAGTCAAACAACCTGGATTCAAAAGCCCAGCCATTACAATCTGTGTAGTCTTAGAATTACCACCCACTCTACACAAGAATGCTAAATATCTCTATTAACCACTATCCAACAAATATTTAGGTTCCAGAAGACACAGCAATGAAGAAAATTCCTATGTTTGGTAATGTTACTAAAATGATGATCGCGTTCATTCATTAGGTTCTTACCCTATACCTGGATCTATTAATATGCTTCACATACATCATACCTCTTATTAATTCTCACAAGAGTCCTATGAAACAGGGATTAAATATATCCACTCTACAGTTGAGGAAATTCTAGCTTAAGAGGTTAGATTACTAAAGTTTACAATAGTAGTAAGTATCAGAAATGGAGTTTGAACCAGATGGGTTTTTGTTCACAAAGCCCTGACACCATTCGGTAGGTAATAGGGAAAAGGCCTGGCTCAAATAAGTCCTGAGCAAGATAAAAATCATAAAAACCAGAGAAAAGATACAAATATATCCTAAAAGGGTCAGAAATGACACAAGTGCTAGAGAAGGAAGAAGTGCACCCACAGTTAACCATGGGGTTATCAGTGAAGTTATTCTGAAGAAGGAGATGGCAGGGAGGATGGTAATGTTTTCTAATTAGGTTAAAAAATAGATATAGATATAGATATTAATAATGATTATCTTCCCTGCAGGAATTTATAGGAAATTGTTTATACTTTTCTCCACAGAGCTCAAATAATCGCCCCAACTTTATTCTAATTAGCTTTCTCCCTTGTGAGGAAAGGAATAGGATACTAATTTTGGTCTCTCATTTGCAAAAGAGGAAAATGACACCAAGGTTAAAGAAATTTTTCAAGATTCTGTAGAACACCAATAAAACAAAAGGAACAAATACAAGTTTGGATCTCAGGACTCCATTTTAATCCAGCAGCCTGTTCACATGATCAGCCTCTTATCTAAACACAGGTCTAAGTGCAAATGCGTTGTAAATTCACGCACATCTTTCCTTTTCTTTTTTAAAAATATAAAGATTTCTCAGGAGGATTGTGGGGACAAGTTCAATTTTTGAAAATGAGGTGGAAAATTCAGTATTACACAGTTCCCTCAGTAAAGCTGGGGATCCCAGTATTTGCTTGCATTGGTTCATCTCATTTAGAACCCCACTGCAAGCTAATGATGCCTACAAGTGTGCAGGGAAATGAAAACATGGTAATGGTACTTAGCACCAAGCCATTTGGCCACTCAGCCAGGGCAAAGAAAAGGTAGGTCAGAGTGTGAAAATGACCATAGTTTTAATCCATTTTCTTACCTCTGAATCCTTCAGGATGGAGACCAGCCTATAAAAAAAAGTGCATGGGCTGGCGCTTAGAAATGGTTATTTATGAGGTTATATGGCAGAGACTGCCCATTGTCGTCTCCACCTTCTTCCATAACAGAAATACTTTATTTGGTCATATAGCCACCCAGGGGGGAAGAAAAGGACAGACTTTCTAGCCATCAGTCATATCAGGCAGCTTACTTCTGGGCAATATAATAGAGGGAGAACTCGATTTTCAGCTTCCAGGGAACACCCTTAAAGGTAAGAGACAGGTTGCCTTCTCTCCTTCCCTTTCTTCTCCTTCTTAATGGCTGGACTACAGATGTAATAGCTGGAGCTTCAGCAGCCACTTTAAGCCATAAGAACCACTGTAGTTGAAAGCCACAGATGAGATAAGATAGAAGAAAACTTGATACCATGTTCTGCCCTACCAGTTCTGGATCATGACTTCTTGAAGTGACAAACTTTTATCTTGTTTAAGGCACTGTTATTTTAGGTTAGTTATTCTATTACTCATAGCTGAACCTAACAGAAGCTGGAGCAACCTCCTGGGCACTGTAGTTTGCTCTGCAGTCAGGCAGAATAAAGTATCTTTCTTCTGGTTTCTCTAAATAGTTGGTACTGTGGCAATTATTAGCTAGACCACTTAATTGGCAATTTATCAAGAACTATCTTTTGACATTTTTTGTTGTCATTGCTTTAAGCTCCTATTGAAGCATTAATTACAATTCATCTTGTGTACTTCCATGCATTGAACCTGTTTTTTTTTTTTCCCAACTAAATTGAAAGCTGCTTCATTGCCGAGTTTCACCCATGAATTCCAGATATTCAAGTCTCTGTGATAACTTCAGGATACATTTACCATCTGTGTTAAAATTTGAAACACATTTTTTTTTAGGGATGATCTGTTCATTTGTATACAGAGAGTTACTGAGAAGCAAGGTAGCATAGGGTTTAAGAAATTGGTTTATATCCTAGACACTTTAGCAGGTGAGTGACTTACTCTCGCTGTGCCTTAATTTCCTCATCTAGAATATGAAAATAATAACCGCTGACAATAATATAGATAAAAAATAATAATATAAAGTACTGTCTTAGGAAGTTGGTACTGCATTGAGTTTCATTTCCAGGTCAGAAAACTAAGATTCAGAGAAAGTCAATGGCTCAAGTTCACAGAAGTAGTCAGGAGTCCCAGCAAGATTCACTGGCGTCCTGATCTTTTCAGCAAGTACTTCTTCTCCCATGAAAATGCTATAGTAGCAACACTGATATTTCTGCCCCAAACCTGCTCGTCTGGAATTTTCTTTTAAAGCCTACTACTTTTATCATTCATTTTACACTGTCTTGTCATTTCCCCCCACCCCCTCTTTAGGATGCTTTTCCACAACTAACAAAACATTTTGAGGGGAAGAATTCCATGTAACATACCTTTGTCACACAAGCCTCTTTCAAATGGTCAAAAGAAGACATCGATTCTAGTAATATTTTCTACCACAGTGATGGTCTTCTTATTAAAACAAAAATATGGCACAAGGAACAATGGACCCAAACACAAACCCTACAAGTCTACATTGACCAATGCAATTTGCCTTGGACATTCTAAGTATTGAAATAATTAGTTACATAAACATTAAGAATAGATATGCCATTCATTGTCTATGCTCCGGTTTTAACAAGGAGTGGTTCATTTTATATATTAAATGAACTCATTATGTTTGGCTTGTGTAAATCACAAGGAAATTTCTTAAATTGAATGATCAAGAAGTAAATTCTCAATCTGATCCACAGAAGATCTAAGAATTTTTTGAGACTCCTTAGATGTCATATTTTAGTGACCTTGGGGAGTATATATTACTACTTATTAACTACTATTTAAATGGCAATAGTATAGTCTCAACCTCTGGTAAAATCAATTGAGCAAAAAAAATTCAATATTTAATAATGTGATTGTTAAGATCTATGAGAGACTACCAAAAGATCTATCAGAGACTACCAAAAGAAGCAAAAACAGTCAATATGAAACATCTAAAATTAGGGAAAAACAAATTAGGAACTCTATGTAATTTATATTTATAAAACAGCCTTCACTATTCAAAGACATGTCTAAGAAAATATGTCTATTTATAGATGCAAACTTTCTACAAAATGGAAATTGCAATGATGTTCATTTTTTAACTGGAGACCAGAATAGAATAATCATAAATGTGTTTCACCACTGTGTAGCATTTGATAGTTTATAAGTGACTTTGGCCTCTATTATTTTATTTAATTCTCATATGTATTCCAAAGTAGCAGGTATTAGTATCCATCCCGATTTTACAAAATAGGAAACCAAGGATCAGAGAAGTAAGGTCTCCTTTCCAGGATCCCATAAAAAGTGAGCAGCTGACCTATTTATTCTGGATCCAAATCCAGTGGTCTTCCTAGTAAAATATGCTTTACAATCTTAGCACAGGTCAGTAGCAGACTTCAAGTCCAACATCTGATTTTCCTTCCCAGGAAAGTTCAAATGAGGAATACCATAACTGGTACATTGTACAGATGTGTTAAGTTATAACACATTTGTCCCCAGCTGACCAAAAACAAAATAAAGTAAAATAAAAGATTGCCCATCAACCAACTATACTCTTGATGCATGTATATTATCTATGGATAGGAACCAAGTCTAGAGTTACTTCAGGAGAGATATGGAGAAATTATTTGAATTTACCTGTAAAATGAAGAGTCAAAGCCCTTGACAATTTTTCACCAATCAAAAGAACAATCCAGAACAGGCAAATTTTTCCTTCCCCAAACACGGAAACATGCATTCCCTTTCATCAACTCTCGCACCACTTTATTCTCTAGAATTAGACCCGAGTGTGCAGCCTGTGGACATCCAATGACTGGGCACAAAGGGGAGCTGTCCCAGATGATCTGGGCCCAGGTGCAGAATAAACTAATGTTCTTCCTAATGTGCTCTCCTTTTTAATAATAATAAAAAAGTTATAATTACTTTTTAAATAACTTTTTCCCATTTGGATAAGTACAGTCCATGAGTGTGGATCTCCGTGGTCCGAAGCATACTGTTCATGCTTGTTAATGATCGACCCCTATAGTTTCCTAATCACAAGCTAATCTTACTTTGGTGGGTTAATACTGACAATCATCTCACTTACAAAGACTATTTATTATCAGTTTTTCAAATTAACAGTTGATTGGCATTAAGCGCAACTTCTTTCAAGGGGCAGTGTCTTTGTATATAACTAATTAAACTAGGGAACTCATCTGCTCAAAAATTGCAAGAATTAGAATTGTGAAAAAATAACACTTTTTGCCTCAAAATTGCTATACTCATATGCACAAAGTTTCTATATAATGTGATGAAATAATTATTGTAATTAGCATCTTAATTTGAATTTAGATGCAATTTGTTTTTTTTTTTTCTTTTTAGAAATCTAAATTAATTCCCTGGGAAACTGATGAGAATTTTTCAAAGTAGAAATAAATGCCTGTAATAAATCAAGAGATAAGGGAACAGGCAGAGATTATTCTGCAATTAAAGTTTACTAAATTAATTCCACTTAAACTCCTTGGAGTTTAATGCAAAAGAACTTGGAAGTATGTATCTTCCAGGATTAAAAAATTCACACACTGAAAACTTAAAGGCAAAGAAGGGAAAAGAAACACATAATCAATATTTCCCTAAACACTAATCAGAAAATAAATCTTAATATTCCTCTCACAGTTTGATATTAAAAATATAAATAAAAGACACCAAACTTGAGTAAATTAAGTGGAAACATGGACAGGTGATTGGAAGTTGAATGTGAATATTTGTTTTACCCAAATGAATGTAAATTTCATTAGTTGATAATTAAAAGGAAATTATACAGACATTACAATTACTGGCAATGGCATAAATTATGAAGCTGTATGGCAAAACAATTTAGGAACCCACATTGCTGTTACTATTGTCAAACTGGTTACCAGAGAAACCTAAGATAAATAATATATTCTGTGACTATGGAAATGAGGCCTTGATGTGTTGCTAGGCTGTTAAAGCTAATGTCATTGTATAAAACAATAATGTTAAACATTATTAGTTTTTTAATTATGTCAGTTAATTAGAATTGTTCCTGTTAATTGCCTATGATTCATCTCCAGATGAAAAATGCTCAAGTAAGAGCTTTGGTTTTCTCTCTCTCCCAACACAGCATCTAAAACAAGGCCTGAGTTTTGTTCCACTGGATTTTACAAATACCATTAACCTGGGCAACAACAATAATCATGGTCAAATCCATCCATAATAAAAAATGCTCTAATAAAAATACATTATTAAGGCAGGTACTCAAGAATAAAGAGCCAATATTTTACTACTGTGGACTGGAAACTGGCCCTTAGTTCCCAAATATTGGTTTTATGTCAGAGATTTTCACCAACAAATTAAAAGCAAAAGTAATAAGGTTAAATTAAAGACTGTCTAACATTTGTCTAGCCTATGAATACTGAAATATTGAACTTCTATAAACCCTAAACTTCTTCCCTTATTTTTCATGACCTCAGGAAATATTTATATTTTCTTAGTTTTACTTATATTGTCCAATATTTATTGAGCATCTTAATAAATGATAAACACCATGTTAAACATTTGATATCCAGTTGTGGTGAAAATCTTACCACCTGCCCTTGTGGAGCTTAGAGTTTAAGGCCACAAAGGAATCAGTATACCATTGAGACCATTGAAACTTCTATACTGTAATCTATTCTTCTATACTTACCATATCATGGAGACCATCAAAACTTCTCAGTCATGTTGTAGGGTCATGACGA